>CAUYRT010057184.1:0-11774 GCA_963574885.1 Lepilemur ruficaudatus | reverse complement strand
GAATCTAATGCTATCACATTGTGGTTTTAATTTAGATTTCCCCAATGACTAATGAGGTTAGGCACCTTTTTGTATACCTGTTGACCATTTGTATATCTTGTTTTGTAAACTACCTGTTCAAGTTTTTTGTTCATTTTTCTAATGGGTTGGCTGTCTTTTCCTTACTGATTTTTAGGTGTTATTTATATATTCTGAATTCAAGCCCTCTTCAGTTTTATGTGTGCAAATATATTTTCCAATCTTCTTAAGTACTGTTTTGATAATTAGAAATTTTTAATTTTAATGTGGCCTAATTTATCAATCTTTTTCTTTACGTATGTGTGCATTCTGCTTGAGAAATCTTTCTTTATCCAAGGTTTATGCAGATATTTTCCTATGGCATGTCCTAGAGCCTTTATTGTTTTATTTGTCATATATATGCAGACCCACTGGAAATAATTTTGGGGTATTTTGTTTGAGGTAGGAGTTTAAAGTTATTTTTCTTTTTGCTATATATGAACATTCCATTGATTCAGTATCACTATTTAAAAGATATCCTCTTCCCCCTACACTTCAGTGCCATATTTTTTTTTACCAACTAGGAATCACAACGTGTTTATGAATTCTCTCATCTGTTCCATTTACCTATGTGTCTGTCCTTGTATTAATGGCACATTGTTTGACAACTCTCCAATTTTTTTCATCTTTAAAATTGTCTTGGCCATTCTTGGCCTTTTGCATTTCTATATTCATTTTAGAATCAGCATGCCAGCTTTCACTAAAAAAAAAAAAAAAATTCTTAATGATATATATATATTATAAATATAATGAGCTACCATGTTAAGATGTATAGTGTTTAAAATCTCTTTCTTATCTCTAAAATTAGTATAGTTATTAACAGACAGATGCTTTGTATGCAATAACGTGGCCTCTCTCAGCAAGCCAGATGCACATCTGTTTTGTTGACATGTGGCATGCTTTACAAAACATCTACCTGTGGTACTTAGTCTACCAATTATATTGGGAATTCAAATTGAGTCTTTTCCTGAACATCATTTTGTTTAAAGTATTGTGTTGAGTTTAGGGCATGTAAATATACATATTTTCTGTATCAACAACCACCTCAAAAATGTCCCATTGAGAAATATTTATGCCTTATGCAGTTTGGAGATTAAAAACCAGGTGGCATCAACCGGGAAGATGTTCTGAGGGATAAACCTGTAGTCGCTTCATGGAACAAGAGGATAGAAACACCAGAAAAAATTTCACCTGTTAATTTGAGGCTGGCAATTGGAGCAGGTGGGAGAGTGGAGGAGAGCATGGGTATGTGCACACCTAACAGGTGCAATACGCGCTGTCTGGGGGATGGGCACGCTTGCAGCTCTGACTTAGGCGGGGCAAAGGCAATATATGTAAACTAAACATTTGTACCCCCGTAATATTCTGAAATAAATAAAAAATAAAAATAAATTAAAAAAAGAGAAGTCAATGCTCTGTTGTATGATTTTTATCCATAAACATTTAATTGTTATGTGATGGACAAGCAGAAGGTGAATAGCTGGGTTCAAGCAGGGCTTGGGAAGTAAAGGACAACTGTGGGTATTTGCAAGGGAGTGGCTACAGCGGTGGGGCTTGGACTCCCAGTTAGGAGGGACAACTGCTGATGCCCAGTGAAAAAATGCTCCAGTACGTTTATGGATATTTTAAAGAAGGTTTTAAGAAAATATCTGGCATTTCCAAGGCTGAAAGTGATACCTGAGGTTTATCCAACCAAACGTGTTAAAAATGGACAAGGATGATTAAGAAAAATCAAGACCATCTCTGACACCTTCTTTCTTTCCGTTGTATTTTTCTGATTCTCACTTACTTACTTCTTTTCCTTTCCCTTTTTCCAGCATCTTTCTCCTCTCCTTTCTATCTCTGGATTTCCTACCTCTATGGCCTAATTTACTCTTTATTGTCTCATTTTTACCCTCCCCTGTTCTTCCATTTCCTAATTCAATCTTATCCCTGCAATCTCTCCTCCTGTGGAACACCAGGACTGAGAGACGGTAGTGACGGCAAGGATTAGTTAAATGACGCCTCTCTCTCTACTCTCCTTGCCTTTCTGCTACTTACACTTGTTCTTCTGAGCTGTTATGTTTGTGGTTTATGTCTTTGTAAATGGTATCTTGCCTATACATATGTGTTACCATTTTCAAACACCATCATGCCCATTACAAAATGCACGTCTCAGACCATCTCATTGTCAAGTTTTAAGGAAACCTGTTTCTTCAAGGATTGCACGCAGCAGAGGGAGGGATCAGTTCCATACACCACCATTCCTGTTCTTACAGAGAGTTAGTAATTTGCCCTTCGGCTTTAATTTAAAACTTTCTAAAGCATTAACAATGCAATTTTCAAAATGAGCTTTGGTACGAGATGCTTAATAACTAAAACCTAGATTCTACGCTTGGATTTCAGAGGGCCAAGTTCAGAGCCCAGAAGGAAGAAATTTGAACCCAGACACCAGAATAATAGTGACGCTACAGTCTTGGGCAACACTTTACAGTTTACAAAACACATCTGTATGCATCGTTTCACTTCAACTGGCAACACCTTCGTAGACGACGTGGCTCTGCCTTTAATTAATGAGAACCATCGGCTGTTGTGTTCCTGTCTCACCTTGGAGGTGGCAGCATTTGTCTAACCCAGACTGGGGCCTCTGGCCATGGACTGTAACATTATGCAGCACTAATGATGCAATTAATCCCCTACATTAGCTGACACATCATTCCTTAAAGTAAAAATTTCCAAGTTGAAACCTTAAAAAAAAGAAGTTGAAAAGGCACAGCCGAGGGCCAGCTAAAAAAGACTTGTACAAGGAACCTTAATTCATTCGCAGCTTCTGCCTATTATATTGACAAATACACTACTTTAATCTCTCCCTACCAGGCCTCGCACACAGTGGTCAAGAGGCCACTTTATTAGTTTCTTTTTTTCATCCATTGGTTGTAAGAAAGGTTATGGGTACTAATACCTCGCAGCCACTCTTAAAAGGACATACTGGCAGGAAAAAAAATTACATAGTCAGTCTTGCTAAATTAGTTTACCTAAAATTGTATGTGTGAGTGATTTTAATCAAAATCTAATTTCCCCTCTTTTTAGAGTAACTGAAATGAGATTTTTCTAATTTACTTTTTGCAGTTCAAGTTTCTCATAATTCTTCTATGGTAGTGACAGTACCGTGAACGCGTCTGCTGCTACAAAGCATTAAAAAAAAATTAGATTTTCAAATTGATGTGCTAAATTAAAAATGTTTAATGTTTCTCATCAAAAGGCACAGGAGTGTGCAAGGGGCCTCCAGTACAGTTAAAAGCGCAATATTTTTTTTCATCTGTTTCTTTAATTCACGACCCAGGGCAGCTAACTGTACTGTGAAAATTAACAAGCTATAAGTAAAGGAATCTTTGTAAGCAGTGTCCTCTGAGAAGTTTCCTTTTAATTTCCTTCCATCCCTTGACACGGCGACCTTAAGGATGTCATAATAAAACTGGATGTTGACGCCTTGGGTTTGTTTCTTGTTTATTTGCTTCTTGTTGTGTATGGGGTGTATATGCATGTATTTTTTTTTTCATTCTGCCCCAGTTGGAGTTTGCCAGATGTTATAAGGGCTAGTGAGCCTCTGAGTAATTGTAACTCTCAGGCTTGACTAGCTAATTCCAATAATTTAGAAAATCATATTGCTTCTGTAAATTGGCTCCAGTTGTTATATTACAATCCAAGCTTCTGCCCTTGCTAGATGCCTGCTTTCTAGTTCGGGCAAGACTGGGCATATCCCAGGAGCCACATACCCAGATTTTGGAAGACGACTCAGCAGGTGGAAAAGGCTTAGGAAGGTATTTGGGTATGCAGCCTTGTACTCAACTTTTATATGTGTTAGATTCTCCCCAAGTAGCATGTGAAAGTTCAGAACTATGTCCTATTATGAAATTGAATTTTATTTCTGAGATAATGGTGGCTATACAATCCAGGCCTCAGATACTACAGCCTGTTCTGTTTTTATAAAATATGAGCACAAGGTCCAATTAGGAACAAGGGAGCTAGTCCTATATGGCCCCTCTCACTACCATCCCTAGCATGGTGGAGTTAAAGAAAAGGAGTCTACAGAAAGAAGAATAGACTTGCCTAAGGCCACACAATAATTCTTGGCAGAGCAAGGACAAGAACCCAGGTAACCTGGTAGCCAGTCCAGTGCTGTTTCTAATCCGTGAAAAATACACTCATCTCAGTGAAAAGTCTCTTGGTAGCCTGGTTTGGCTCACAGCAAAACCATCAGCCCCTGCCCCATAGCAAGCACGCACAATGTGTTAGCACTTAATGCTGAGTCAGCCCAGCCATGCTCTTGGTCAGAAAAGAGTAAAGAAGAGAAAAGGCAAAAAAAAAAAAAATAAATAAATAGTTCTTTCAGCCCCTGAACAACCAAAGCTTTCGAAATATTTTCTAAAGCCTCCGAATCTTTAGAGCAGCCCTAGTTTTTCTCTCCTTTCTCTCCCTTCCACACTTCATTCATGAAACCTTACCAATTTCTCATTCTTTTTCCCCAGTTCACTTCTCCCCCTTATGTCAAACTGAACCTTAATGGACTCTACATCAGCAAAGCCCTGCTATATAGAAGCTACCTGCTGTGGTTTGAATGTGTCCCCAAAAAAGCTCGTGTTGGAAACTCAATCTCAAGAACAACAATGTTGAAAGGTGGCTTTTAAGAGGTGATTAAACCATGAGGGTTCTGCCCTTATGAATGGATTCATGTAGTTGTTATGGGAGTAGGTTCATTATTGCAGGAGTGGGTTTGTATGGCAAGAGTGGGTTTGTTATAAAAGCAAGTTTGGTCGTTTGGTCCTTTTGTGCTCTCTCTTTGCCCTTCCATCTTGGGATGATGCAACAGGAAGGCCATCATCAGTTACATCCCCTCTTAGACTTTCCAGCCTCTGGAATCATGAGCCAAATAAGTCTCTGTTTATTATTAATATAAATGACCTAGTCTCAGGTATTCTGTTATAGCAGTAGAAAACAGAGTAAGACACTACCCAAGATAATAGCCTTCTAAGTAATAAGGCCTTAATCTATCCACAGAGTAAATTTCTCCAGAAAGTACCTACCTACTAACTTTAATGGTGGGAATCTTGGTTGCTATAGGCTAACGGAAGAACAAGATGATGTCATCTTGGCCTTGAAGTATGTTGGGTCACACTGTGCAGACAGCAGGTCTAGCTTTGCTTCTCTGTCACCAAGTAAAGCAAACATTTGTGCTATCTCTAATAATGTTGGAAGCAATGAAGTTATATGGAGAGGAGGTCGGCATAGAGTCCTTCCATCTTGATGGAGGGTGGTAGAGTATTCCTAGTGCATTGGTTTTCTTCCTTCATGTGTTCTATCAGTTGATGCTGACTTAAGCCAAGATCCTCTCCCATCCCAACCCACCCCCAACAACTCAGTTTTATTTTTGAGGAAAAAAATCCATATTCTTTCTCCCTGTTCACTTATTCTGGGATTTTCAATAAGTCATTAGGCTACTTTCTGGTTTCAAATAATTTTGTAAATTATTTGTTTTGTAGAAGATGCAATTAAGTCAAGTAATATTGTGTTGAGGTCATCTTCTCCCTTGGCATAGTTTAGGCCTAATGAAAAAAAACATGTGCCTTTTGTGGTCACCACTGCTGACAAGGTGATAGCTTCTGCATATTGCTGTGGATATTGAAGCCTGAGAACAAAGAAAAAAATTAGTTCCCCTAGAAAATAGAAGTATAATTATGAAGACATTAGCCTCCTCTATTAGCTTGTAAGCCAGCTCCCTGAGCGTGGGGCTGTATCTTACTCATGTTTTGCTCAACTCCTACAGGTCTATTTGTAGTAGGTATTCAGTGAATAGTGATGGACTTAATGAAGAATTCAGAGACTTCAATGGGAATCCTGGTTGTCAGTGACCATCAGTTTTCATTTCTTAAGCCTCAATGCTTTACTCTATTTGGACTGGCATTTTCTGAACTACACTGAGAAGCTTTGGAGTTGAGATGTCCTATGGGATACTAAGGTAAAAGGGATCAAAGGTTCTACTAGGATATATAGGACCTGGAGGGTAAGGAGGCAGCAGGAATATCCAATGACTCATTGTGTCAAAGAGCTCCAACTCCAAAGAATCTCTTTTATTTTTCAACATAAGCTTGTATCTCAAGCTGGAACAAGAAGAGGAAACGAAACTTCTGAATCAATGGGATAACTGTGAAAACAAAGCCTGCAGAGACATCATCATTTCAGGGCTTGGTAATAAATGCTTACATAAAAGAAATATGTATCCAGGGATATTTTGTAATACCAACTCATCATCTTTCACAACATCCTAAGTATCACTTATCTTAAATTTTTAACGGTAAGAAAATATAAGTTTCAAACTTCGCACAAACAAAAGTTGCATAGGATGTATGTATCAGGGTTCTCCAAAGAAATGGACCAATAGGATATAAGTATATATTATATATAAAAAGAAATTTATTACAAGAATTGGCTCACATAGTTACAGAGGCTGAAAAGTTCCACTATCTGTCATCTGCAAGTTGAAGAACGAAGAAAGCTGGTGTTGTAAACCAGTCTGAGTCCAAAAGCCCGAGAAGCAGGAATGCTAATATCCAAGGGCAGGAGGAAATAGATGTCCCAGCTCACCTATCTGGGTCCTCACAAACTGGATGATGACTCTGTCCACATTGGTGAGGGCCATCTTCTTCACTGAGTCTGCTGAATCAAATGCTAATCTCTTCCAGAAACACCCTCACAGGAACACCCAGAAATAATGTTTTACCAGCTATCTGGGCATCCCTTAGCACAGTCAAGCTGACATGTAATATGAACCATCATAGAGGGCATCATGTAAATAAAAATCTGGCAACAAAGATACTCACGAAACCACTGTTTCATGAGAACAAACAGTGTTGGGGCACTTTAAAAGCTCACACTGATGTATAAACAATAAAAGTTAATTACACATCATTCTGATACATTCACACAAAGATCTATATTTGGCAAAACATCCTGGCAACATTTCGTTAGCCTAGCATATTTACTGTGCCCATTTGAAAGTAATAAAAATGGCATTTCTGAAAAAGTATCCCATAACTCAAACTATTCACTACCCCCTCTGTGAGCATGAACCACAGAGATTCCACTGTAAATCTTGAGAAAATGCTCTGCCTTATAAAGTGATACTGACTGGTACTTTAGGTTACAGAAGTACAAGAACCTGGAAGCATTAACTAGTCACAGAATCTTAAATGATTAGAACTAGAAAGGAAAATTTTGAGATCACTCAGTCTAACCACAACATTATACTTATGAAGTCATAGTCTCAGAGAAGTTAAATATTTTGCCCAAAGTCAAACAATAAGATGTTGAGCAGGTACTTGAACCCTCAAACTACACTATTATAATTCAAAATATTGCAGATCTAGCACTTTGTGTTGCTGTCTTTTAATCTGTAACAAATAATTTTGTAATAACAGAGAAAGATGCTGTGGGACAGAGATTCCCACTGATTGCAGTAATCTAACTGCACGATGACTTTGTCTGCCCATGTTCTATTATTCCATTTAACAGCTAGACATGGTGCATTTCTCCTTTTCTAAAGTATAGCATGTGCTTCTAGCCCCTCCATGGGCCTGTTTTGTGGATGGGCCTAACCGTACAGAGGAAACTTCTTTCCTTACTTGATAGTTACATGGAGAGATAATGTATTTTTTTCCAACTTAGCCCCAGAGCAATCAGTTGACAAGTCCAGAGTAGACCCCTGCAGTAAAGTGAAATATAAAGACTCTCTGGGTAGCAGGTGTTTCCCTTTTAATGACAGCTTAACTGGTGAAGTGTTGAGCAGAATGCTGTCATTTCTCCCTGCTGTTTGCATTGGACTGGAAACCAGCACAAACCTGCCTCAGTGACATTTCAGGTCAGACATTTCATGTCAGGAATTTCCCACACAGCCAGTGAAGGGCAGTGGGCTGCAGCCTGCACACTGGTAACCAGACCCAGAAAAGGATAAAGGAAAGAAGAGCACCCTAAGGGCTGTGGTTCACAACAAAGCCTTTAAGGGAGCAGAAGAGAAAAAGTGTGGGCTTTGCCTGAAAATACTGACCCATCTATATGTAGGTGGTTAAAAAGGAAAATTATATGTCAGGGTGTGAATGGAGAACACTTGAAATTGTGTTTAAGGCTGCCATAACTCCTCATCTTCTCATTCCTTCCTTTAATAGATTTATGTCATTAAGCACTTTGAGTAGCCGTGGGTGGGTGTCTGAAAGCTAATATGCCTCAGATTCAACCTTCTGTAAAATTACGATCAGGAAGAAGAGGAAAAATGTACACAAATAACTTTTAAGCACAATAAAACATGACCTAAAAACAAAGTACTTTTCTAATTTAAAGTCTGCAGAGATACTTTTCAGAATGGGGGTAATAGAATAGGCTCAAAGAGAAAATGAATTTGCTTAAGGAGTACAATTTCTACAGATTAGAAGAAATAAAATAACTTTATAAGCTTAGCAACCAGGATGAATCAAAGATTAACAAAAGGGATACCTGGAGAGAAGGAGGATCCTATTTGAAGTGAAACAAGGCTCTTTGTAGGAAAATAATAACAATTAAGCCTGAAAATATAAGGTTGGCCAATATGGTAACATGCTGCATATATCTGAGTAAGAGGTGTTTTCTTCCACTGGAAGATTTTAAAGATTTTGATTAAGGTAGTGTTGGTATTTTCTGAATCTCTGTGCAAGGCAAGTGGAAACAATGGAAGGAATGACAGGAAGGAAGGGAAGGTGAAGTAAGAAAGCAGGGAAAACAGAGGTTAAGTAGAGTTGGATTCATGATGAAAAAAGGAGGAAAACATAGGAGAGGAGGAGAGTGGTGAGTAGGGTAAGAAAGAGGGAGGGCAAACTTGGGGTAACAGCAAGAGAAGCATAGTAGATGGCATTTCAGAAAACGGCAGGCACAAGATTCAGGGGATGCCCCAGTGCATTTACGTCTAAAGGAAACAGTCAAGAAAAGAGAGAAATGGCATGTGAAACCAAAGCTCTAGAGTGGTGTCTTGTTCATTCAGGCTGCTACAACACAACACCGTAGACAGAATGGTTTATAAACAACACAAATTTATTTCTCACAGTTATAGAGGCTGGGAAGTCCAAGATCAAATTACCGACAGATTCAGTGTCTAGCGAGGGCCCCACTTCCTGGATCATAGATGTCCATCTTTGGGCAGTGTCCTCACGTAGTAGAAGAGGCAAGGGATCTTTCTAGGGCCTCTTTTATAAGGGCACTCGTCACCTCACAAAGGCCCCATCTGCTAATACCATCACCTTAAGGGTTAGGATTTCAACAATAATTTTGAACATTCAGTCCACTGCAAGTGGTGTTGCCCAGGATGAAGTATCTGGGACTGAAAACGGCAAAGGGAAGGAAGAGCCAAGAGCAGTTCTCTGAGACAACAGCAAGGGAAGAGTCTGCTGCTCAAAAGCCTGCGGCCTCTACATGGTATCACACACCAGTCACAGTGTCTGATGACATGTCACTAGTAGGATATGTTGAATGGTTCGATATAATGAAGAAGGAGAGAAAAAAAAATAGAAAGCAAAGGAGAGTAAACTGAGTGAGCATAGTTCATCAACTCCCTTAGTATCCAGGATAGAACATATGAAAACCTAAACCAGCTAACAGCAACAGTAATGGAAAATGAACAGCCAAGTGCTTGAAAGAGTTAGGTTTGTAAAGCATTCTTCATGCAACTTGTTAACTCATTGGGTGTAGGAAAAAATGGGAGCAAGAGAACTAAAGTCTGCAATGGCTGGATGATGCCTATTGCATTCATTTAAAAAACTAAGCAGTTAAAAAAATAAGAGCTGGTTTGTGAGAGGAAAATGGCAGACTTTATCTGAATCATATTGAGTTTGAGAGGCTAGCAAAATATCCAGATGGTGGCATCTAGCCGATTGAAATCCATGGATTTGGCTCAGGAGAGCAAATGTGTTTACAAAAGACTTAGACTTAAAAAGTATTCACACATTGGTTAGAGTTGAAACCAGGGGTTGTGGAGAGAGAAAAAACATAATCAAGCACACAAGTTCAAAGAATACATGTTCTAAGTCAGTACATGGGAACCACAGTGAGGTACCCCATCAAGACCTGATAAACGAGGTTGTTCTTAGAAGGTAGCTTATATATCAACACAAAATGGATACAAGAGATACTTCAAACTCTTAAAAAGATAGAATGATTCCTCAAAATGAGCTGTATCCCCTACTCTTGAAAGACTCTTGGCCACAATAGATGATCAACAAATATTAGGTCATTGAAGATGAATAAGAATTGATTTTAACTAGAGAGAAGATTCATGTCTAAGGAAAGAAGACATCAGTGAGATGTTGGGTTGATCAGAGCTGGAGCAATGAAAAGGCAGGCACTGGATTATTCTCTGTAGCCCCAGGGTAGACTGATGCATACTGTGCAAATGAACAAATGAGAATATTTCAGGCACAAACTGCCAGGACTTAGTTTTACGACTGAGTGTTTAAAGGCTTCAGGCTATTAAAATCAGAGAACTCTCTTAGTTATGTTTCTAGGCATACCTAGAAATCTTCTGATTATAACTTGGCTCCCATGCAGTTTTTCTACAGGGAGAAGATGTGCTGTCAAATGGAAATGAATATTTTTCTCCTTTGGTCATTATATTTCTCACTGTAAATTAATAATTTTCCATTATGTGTTACATATCAATGTCTTGTGAACCTTATATCTTAAGTCTTCCAACACGGCTGAGTTCAATCATTCCTGGGACACCTAAAGGATTATGTTTCTAGGTTTGCAGGGCTGAGAGCAGGATTCTGGACCAGAGGGAATACAGCAAGTTGACAGCATTCTGACAGACCTCCCAGGAGCCAGCCTACCGACATCCTTTAATTAGCTGATGGGAATTGTCCTATGTGAAACCACACTGTACATTTTTGGCCAATTAATTTGAGATTCAGGAAATTTAGCCAACTTCCCAAGAGTTCAGATAGATGAACTTTCACACTGGGATGATAGCAAGGCTTTCTTTCCTGTACTGACTAAAAGAGAAGCATAGTATGGTATATTAAGAGCCTATATTTTGGGGTTAGACTATCTGGGTTCCAACTTACTAGCTGTGCACATTTGAGACAGTGACTTGATATCTATCTCAATTTCTTCATTCACAAAACTAGTAGTACTAGTAGTATTCACAATACTAGTAGTATTCACAATACTAGATAGTATTGATGATAATACTATCTCTCTAATAGAGTTAAATGGGCTAATATTTGTAAACACTTAAAATAGCAGCTGCTAAATTTAAAAACAAAACTGACAATACCAAGTGCTGCTAAGGAGGCAGAGCAACTGTAACTCTCACATATCACTGAAGGGAAGGCAAAATGATACAGCCATTTTGAAAAACATCTTGGCAGCTTCTTATAAATTTAAACATATACTAACCATATCACCCAGTAATCTCATTCCTAGGTAGTTACCCAAGAGCAATGAAAACATACATGCACATAAAAAGCCGTATGCAAATGTTTGATCTACTTTATTCATTATTGCCAAAATCTGGGAATAATTCAAATGTCCTTTAGACAGTGAATGGATAAACAAACTGTGGTCTATCCACATAATTGAATACTACTCAGCAATAAAAAAGGAACAAACTACTGATATACCCAACAACATGCATGAATCTCAAATGCATTATGCTAAGTAAT
>CAUYRT010057182.1:0-13915 GCA_963574885.1 Lepilemur ruficaudatus | reverse complement strand
GGTGGAGCGCAGAGCCAACCTGCTGCAGGCCGAGATCGAGGAGCTGCGGGCCACGCTGGAGCAGACGGAGAGGAGCAGGAAGATTGCGGAGCAGGAGCTCCTGGATGCCAGTGAGCGCGTCCAGCTCCTGCACACCCAGGTAGGATTCCGCACAAAGAACTACCCTGCAATAAATGTTTATGTGTCTCAGAATATAAGCCTGAATTTTTTATATGACAGCCAGGTTTTATGCTTCTACCAAATTTAAAAATTTAAAAAACTCTACGATTAAGAACTCTTTCACCGTTTTATTTTGAAAAATTATTACTGATTTATTTCCTACAATATTCTAAGGCTGCTCCATATTCCATTGTGTTACTGTTTTTATTGACCCTCATTATCAATATTGACATTTTTATTGTGGAGAAATGATACAGCCACTGTATTTTTCGCCCCTGTGATGGTCTTATTGGTAAATGGCAATTATGAAATTATAGAACAAGTTGGTCAACTTATGAACTATGCACTTGAAGATGCTGAATGCTGAATATTTCAATTTTAATTTAAATTTTATTTAATTGTATCATATAACAAAATTCTTTAATATTGAAGGGAATATTTTTTTGACTTGCAAATTTTTATCTGATTTTTTTTCAAAAATGGCTACCATTATGTACTTTGGTAAAACAATTTAAAAAAGTATAACTTATTTTTAAACAGAACACCAGCCTGATCAACACCAAGAAGAAGCTAGAGACAGACATTTCCCAAATCCAGGGAGAAATGGAGGACATTGTCCAGGAAGCCCGCAATGCAGAAGAGAAGGCCAAGAAGGCCATCACTGATGTGAGTGACAGTCACATTTCTCCATTAATTTAGCAGTGAGATTTTCTGACATCTATAGCTTTCTTGATTTTCTTGATTTATTTGCTATGTAGGCCGCCATGATGGCCGAGGAGCTGAAGAAGGAGCAGGACACCAGCGCCCACCTGGAGCGGATGAAGAAGAACATGGAACAGACGGTGAAGGACCTGCAGCACCGTCTGGACGAGGCCGAACAGCTGGCACTGAAGGGCGGGAAGAAGCAGATCCAGAAACTGGAGGCCAGGGTGGGTCTCCCAATATCTGCCTATTTCCATCAGCTTCCAATGCCTTATTGGATCAAAGTTCTTAAGAGCCTTCTTATTTGTAGGTGCGTGAGCTGGAAGGAGAGGTTGAGAGTGAGCAGAAGCGTAGTGTTGAGGCTGTCAAAGGTCTGCGTAAACATGAGAGGCGAGTAAAGGAGCTCACTTACCAGGTACAGTAGTTTTTAGCACCTAAACACTGTTTGAAATATACATTAAATACCCATATGCCATGATGCAATAATCATGTGCTTTAGTAAGTAAGGCCCTGAAATTTTTATAATCTTTCAGACTGAAGAAGATCGCAAAAATATTCTCAGACTTCAGGATTTGGTAGATAAACTGCAGGCAAAGGTGAAATCTTACAAGAGGCAAGCTGAGGAGGCTGTAAGTATTCTTAAGATAGAAGGGCAGAGGGAAGCCCTCAGATTAAGAAAAGCTAACAAATAATTAGATTTACTACCCTTTGTAGTAAACAAGCAGTTTGCTTTATAAAAGAGTGTGTACTTAAAAAGTTTTGTACATTTTTGTATTTGTTGTTTGTCATTTGTAATATCAATACCTTGATTTTAAAAGTAAACTTGCAATCCACAAAGAAACCTCAAAAAATTTAAAAGCAGAAATAATACAGGCCATATTCTCTGGCCACCTGTGTCATAAAATGGTAAAGTGATGACAAAATATAAACAAAAATTCCCAAGTACTTGAATAGTAAAAAAACTAACTTTCCTAAATAATTCTTGGGTAATTGGAAATAAAAAGCATAATTACTGAATAATTATTAATTATAAATAAAATTACAAAAAGATGCTACTTTTATGAACATGTAGAATGTAGCCAAAGCTGGGCTTGGAGGCTAATTCATTGCTTTAAATACTCACATTATGAATCAAAAATAAAAATAAATAAACTGACATTCCAGTCAAGAAATTATAATAATCATAAAACAATGGAAGAAGTACTTTTAAAAATAAAGATAGAAATTGATGAATTAGCATATATTCTTTTCTAATTTGATAATTTCAGCAATATTTGATAACTTCTGAGGGGTTAATAAAATAAATATACTTATAACTAGTTTAATCAAGGAAAAAGAGAAAGAAAATACAAAATTAGGAATGTGAAAGGGAATAAGCCATATACATAGAAGATTTTTTTTTAGAAGATTTTTTTAAATACAAAGTATATCAATAAAGTTGAAATTCTAAAGAAACTGATAATTTTTCTAGAAGAATATAAATTATGAAGTTAGCTGAGTAAGTTATTTCAGAATTACTTCTGTAAATGTACACAGGTCCAGATAGATCTCTCAAAATTTCAAGGAACAGATAATCCCCCAGCTATGTAAGCTGTTCAAGAGCATGCAAAAAGATGGAAAGCTGTCCAATTCATCTTAAGAAGCTCGTATAACCCTCATACCAAAACCTGTCCAAGAGAGAACTGGGGGGGGTGGTGGAGAGGGGAGAGAACCAAAGGTAGTTTTACTCATGAATACAGTTATAGCAAAGATAAATTACTAAGCAGTAAACCCTTACTCTATTATAGGAATTGTCTGTCAGTGATTAAATAGGCTTAATTCTTACAACGTAAGGATTATTTTATATCACAGAATCTGTCAATAAATCATTACATCCAATGTAGGAGGAAACAGTAATCATTTTGAAATGTGCCAAAATGATATCTGATAAAATTCAAATTTATTTCAATTTTTAAAACCTATTAATAAATTCATCCTTAACATGATAAAGAACATCTAACTCAAACAGTCATCATCTTACAGTGAGAATTAACAACCATGACTTTAATATTCTCGCTTTCTTCTCTGAGCTTGTATTTTTTTCTTGCTCTACATGTGATATATATGTTTTAATATGTTTTGTTGCAAAAATAGAGAAGTGATTATTTATGAGACAGCAAGCCCCCTAAAATCATAAAATTAATTTGAATGATAAGCAAAGTCTAGGAGATGATAAGATTTTCCTTATCTATAGACACCAAGTCTATTTTTCCCTTTGGTCTAAAGAGTCTAGAAAGATGCCCAGTATGGGTTCCTTACAATTCCATTTTTATTCTCAGGAGGAACAATCCAACACAAATCTATCTAAATTCCGCAAGCTCCAGCATGAGCTGGAGGAGGCCGAGGAACGGGCCGACATTGCTGAGTCCCAGGTCAACAAACTGCGGGTGAAGAGCCGGGAGGTTCATACAAAAGTCATAAGTGAAGAGTGATCAAGTCCTGATGCCACGGAATGACAGAAGAGAGGCACAAAATGTGACATCTTCGGTCATTTTCCTCTGTATTTATTGCCTATTCTACCCTATTGCAAAGGAAATAAAAAGCATAGGGTACTGTGCAAAAAATATCCTTAGACTGGTCTTGTCTTTTCTCTCTCCTGTTCAACAATCAGAGTCAACCTGCCACCAAAAAGTATTTATGTATTCACTTTTATTTTAGGTCTATAACAACACTTTAAGACCATAAAAGTGTCACT
Organism: Lepilemur ruficaudatus; assembly: GCA_963574885.1. Taxonomy (NCBI): domain Eukaryota; kingdom Metazoa; phylum Chordata; class Mammalia; order Primates; family Lepilemuridae; genus Lepilemur; species Lepilemur ruficaudatus. Next base: position 10,320 of record CAUYRT010057182.1, on the reverse strand, counting down.
TATCAGGGAAGCTTGTTCTGATGAACAGAAATCTGGAAGTCATTTTTCTTTCTAACCTTTCCTGACATCTGGGTATAATAAAATCTTAGAAAGATCCTGCTTCCCCTACCATGAACCTGATTTTCCAGTTCTATGCAAAGCATGGCACTAGCTATATTCTCACACAGGGGATTCAGACTGAACCATATCATTAAGTCTTTTTGCTTAATAACTGTTACTAAGAATACAAATCCAAAATATTCTTAATTAGCACATGAATATTTTCATTATTAATACCAAAATACCACAAGCCCACAGTATGTGCATTGGGTAATGGGTTTGACATGAGTGAGACGTGACTCTTCTCCCTGTGAAAACTACAGGGTGGATGTCAAGTCTGGAGACACAGAGAACATTATTTTATATATTATCACTAAGCTATTAGCCTATGTTTCTAGGCTTTGTGGCCTCCTGTATAATCATATAAAGAGCCAAAATAAAAGGCTAAAAGTATCAATAAAATATGTATCTAAAATAATTATTCAAATATATACTCAATACACATAATTATGGGCATAAGTTTGGTACAAAAATTAGATGCGGTAGAAATCTGGATTAGTCAGAGAAGTTTTCCTAGAAAATCAATATTTTTAAAATGAGTACAGCTGAGATGCACAGCCAAAAATATAACCTTTCTGGACAGCATAAAGGAAAAGCTAAATGGTAACTTCCCCTCTGAACAGAAGGCAAGAGTATCTTGGTTTAAATGGCACCGTGTGAGAATGATCTAAATTAGCCGTATGAAAGCAGTCTAAGAGGTAAGTTGGATTCACACTGTTGCGCTGGCCTTAGGAAGCATGTGGAATCACTCTTCTCCCTCAAGGCTCCTCTTTCACTCTGTTCTCGTATCACTTGTTAATGCTTAAGTGCCTTGCGACTTGGCGGTAATGACCAAAAATGATGTCTTACTTCCTACTCATTGAAAAGTCTACCCAAAGTAGGACAAAAAAGACTGTCTTAAAATTCCCAACAAATCCTATTGAGAGCATTATTAAAATGTTCTCTCTTCTTGAGAATCATTATCCACATTTTGCTGATGCCTAACAAAGAAATGGGCGTGTAAGAAAGTAAAATGATGTGCCTGTGGTAACACAGCGGGCTAACAGTTGACTAGGAAAGCCTGTCTCGGATGCAAACCCCCTGGAAGACCCTTCCTGATGGCTTTAATCTGTTCCAGGTAAAAGAGTATCACCAGCAAGCTCTCTAGACCGCAATTCAGGTGACCAGAGTCTAAGCTGCTGTAGTCTTTGGATCTCAGTTGCTTTATTAGTAAAATGAGGAATATGGATTAGATGATCCCTTATGGTAATACAACCACGTGACCATTACAAAAAGTATCTTCATATATCTGCATTCCTAAGTCAAGCTGTTTCCATTAAATCAACTAAAATACACATACAATACTATAGAGGTGGGTGCAAAACAGGGTATATTAAGCAAATTTCATCCCAGTCCCAGTCAGACAATGCTGACAGAGAGAGATGTGAGCTCACAGAGACAATAAAGCAAACTTTTTTAAAGTTAAAAATTAGAACAGAAAACAATCTTCAGGTATTGTTGGTAAACAAAATGCTAAACGTATGCCATGGGTAGCTGAGGTCACACATGCTGAATATTTTCTTATGTTGAGTTTCATAGGGGAGACAGGATCTCACAAGCAACTTGCATTTTTAAAAAAAGTGAGAGAAGCAGGACACCTGTGCTTGGCAAGGCAATACAATTTGGGAGCAAGTTTCAAGTGCAAGTGGAATGATTTGATAATGAATCAGAAGCAACTACTAAAGAAAACAAAAGAAGCTATCTTTCGCTGCTCTTCGTGAAACAAGTTTCAAAATTAAATTTCCAAGCATCCCTGAAAAAGCACAATAAACTGCAAAAAAAGAAATCCTGCCTTCTTGGGAGGAACCAACAATCTTTTTATAACACTCTGCTAAAGAGCAGAAACTTCCCTCCCTAGCATACTGTCTGCAATTGTGCAGGCAACCGAAAAGATTTCACACAGGCGACTGAGTGAAACAGAAGAGCAGCAGGCAACAAAGTCCAGGGATTCCAGACCTTAGCTGTCTCTGAAACAACACCTTACATTATTCCACAGACAGCTCACTTTCATCTTGCCAACAACTCAAATTATTTATAGGAGATTGATTCATATACTTAACCCAATGTGAGAGGAAATATTTCTAATTATATCCAAACATCTTTAATATGAGGGGAATTAGGCTTGGAGACCTTCAATGCCAAAAACATGTTTTGCCAAAAATGTTTTAAGAAAGAGGAGGAGGTTACGTGTTTTCCATATTTGATCCTATAAAAGTACCCTTGGAATGAGCATGACTTGTCTCTCCTCATAAAGCTTCAAGGTAAGTGTGTGTGAGGACAGGGCTCTGTCTGGAGGACGCTGAGGGATGCCTGGCTGCCCGCGTGCATGCCACACATCCTGGCTGCCACTGCCCCTGGCAGCTCTGCCTGTGAAGCACCAACTTGCTCCGTGGCAATTTTAATTAGATGTTGTAGTCTTCCCAGTCATTTCCAGGTTCTCAGTTAAGAATTATGCTATAAGTGGTAAGTGCTAGAATTTGATCAGAAGAAATTTGCTCTTTTTCTTACAGTTCTGACCCTCTTGTTCAAGGTTGCATATCTAAGGTAAGATCCTGATTTTTTTCTCATTCCTCATAGAGTGCAAGGAATCTTCTGCAGTGTTTCAGAGAGTGGTCAGGGTGGTGGGAGTAAAAAAAAATGAAAGCAGTTCAATTTCATGACGAATCGTGCTTCTCTTAAAAAACTCTGTGGCCAATTTTAGAAACTGGCTCTCATTAGCTCATATCCTTTGCAATATATGAAAATGCTTTCTCAGAGTCTTCAGGAGTTTTATACACAATTTTTCTATGTCCAGCCTTGTAGCTTGTCTTTTAAATGATTGTATTACAATATGCAATACAACATTCCAAAGTGTCATTTATGGAGAAAATATAAATTTTCTGTACTACAACTTATTTATACTCAGCACTATACAATTTAAAAAACTTTGAGATGATGTCTAAATGGATAGATAGAATGGTATGACTCCTTGTCTTGGAAAACTTGCTTAAGTCTGCATGTTGTTTCAGAATCTGTAAAATGGAAATTAAATATATATATATGATGCAAAACATGATTGTGAGCATTTTCAGCAAGACAAAGCATTGTAATTGTTATCCAAGTCACTGTAGTTTAAATGGAAAAAATGTGAAAAAGTTTACCCAAGTGAGCTTTCTTGGAAAAAGAAGCTTTATTATTATAAAATAGATTATATATGATGATTATTGACAGCATTAAAGAATGCTAGTTAAAGCAGCAAGAGATGGACCTTGAAAAGAAAATTTTTTGTGAAATTTTTATGAGAAAATAAAGCACGAAAACATAGGTAATAACGTTTTAAAATAAATCTTTGATAAACACTAAAGACTAGTGAAGAAGCCAAGTTTATCAAAATCATGATACAAGGACAAGAGAAATTGATACATAATAGAAAACAAAGCAATGCAAAACAAAGCTCCCCACATTTCTGTTTTCCTTTATAGTTGGTAGTCTTTCCAAATCCCTAGTTTATAATGAGATTTTCACCACGTACAAAATAGTTCCTAATACTGTAGCAACATATTCGTATTGTTCTTCTCATTCATCAAATCGGCTTTGAGCCCTTGTCTGTATCCAGCATGTGTTCTAAGAGGTGTGAAGGATACATACCATCAAAAGAACAGTGCTCCCTGCCTGCAAGATGCTTATAATCCAGTTGGGAAGATAAAATCTAGAAGTGAAAGAATTAGAGAACATCCTGCTATCATCTTATCTGTGTTCTGTATAAGCCAATGATAGGCAGCTTTAAGTAAATAAAGATTAATATACATAACAAATGAAATGGAGAAAGCAGCCAAGAGATTGTAGTAGGTGAGCCAGAAACAATAGTCTCTTTCCAAATGCACGATTAAGTATCTGTCAGCACTGGCACAGAACAAGGAGACTGACATTTCAGCCTCAGCCAAGCCAGGGAGGGGGTCATACCAATGCAATGCTCAGCACTCAACTAGTCAGTGAATTAAAAAAAAATTTAATGTGAATCTAATGGTCCAGTTTCTGCATTTCTATAATTTCTTTTCTTCTTCTGCCAGGCAGGGTCCTTCACTGGGCTGCCATCAATAACCTGCAGCCATGAGTTCCGACGCTGAGATGGCTGTTTTTGGGGAGGCTGCTCCTTTCCTCCGAAAGTCAGAAAAGGAGCGAATTGAAGCTCAGAACAAGCCTTTTGATGCCAAGACATCAGTCTTTGTGGCAGACCCTAAGGAGTCCTTTGTGAAAGCCACAGTGCAGAGCAGGGAGGGAGGGAAGGTGACCGCCAAGACTGAAGGCGGAACTGTGAGTAAAACACCTGGAGCTGATTAGACTGAGCCTCATTTTGGGTTTGTTAGCTGACACTCATGTTTTGACCTGGTCTCTCTTGTTTGACTCACAGACCGTAACTGTGAAAGATGACCAAGTCTTCCCCATGAACCCTCCCAAATACGACAAGATCGAGGACATGGCCATGATGACTCACCTGCACGAGCCCGCTGTACTGTACAACCTCAAAGAGCGTTATGCAGCCTGGATGATCTACGTGAGTTCTTACTCGTGGCCTTTCTACTCATGCAAATAGTTAACATTTTTTGAAAAACAGTAGATGATTTAGGTCCCCATCAACTAATTATATTTCTTTTTCTTTTCTTTTCTTTTTTTTTTTTTTTTTGTGTAGACCTATTCAGGCCTGTTCTGTGTCACTGTCAACCCCTACAAGTGGTTGCCAGTGTATAATGCAGAGGTGGTGACGGCCTACCGAGGCAAGAAGCGCCAGGAGGCCCCGCCCCACATCTTCTCTATCTCTGACAATGCCTATCAGTTCATGCTGACTGGTGAGTGGTTCAACTGATTTTCACGTGGATTATTTTATCACCCATAACCACAAAATGTTAGAGCTAAAAAGACCTTTAGGAAAAATATAATTCAACTCCCTAGTTATTCAGAAGAGGTGATTAAAGCACAGAGAGGTTATACTATAAAGCTGGGACTAAAACTCAGCTCTCCTGACCCCACTGTGTGGTCCCAGACCATACTGCTGCTCCATCCCATTATTTGTTCATAGTCTCCTTGCTTGGAAACACATGATTTATTTTATATATTTTAGTAATAAAAGTAAGATTAAGTAACAACTAAATCATATATTGTCTAAATAGACATGAAAAATATGTGTTCAATCCTTTTAGTGCCTCAGTTTCTTGTTGATTCTAAATTGGATACTTTTAGAAGTACTATTATGTCTTTAGAGTCATTAGACTACATCTCAGAGAGGATATCCTCTCCTTGAATGAAGAAGATGTTTTTGGGGCTACATGCATATAAACAGAAGTTGTTATTTTTCCTCCCTTAAAGGATTTTATTTTGATTGAGGCACCCTCTCTCATGTTATCTTTCTTTAACACATGGCACGCTTTTGGGAAGGCTAATCTTAGTTAGAGCTGTAGTCTGTGGCCATAAGACCCAACTTTTTTTCCTTTGTGGAGCCAATCAACCCATTTAGAAACTAAATCTCAACCTTGGCTTGATCAACACTATATAATCTATGAAACCACATCCCAAACCCTTATTATATTATGCATTTTTCAGTTATAAGCATTAATCAGCAGACAGCATGCCATTGAAATCTACAGGTGACAACTAGGATATGTGTTAGGCTTTGGAGAGTCCTGCTCTTTGTATTAAGCCAAAAGGACACACTTCCTGTAATGATTTAAGGAATTTAAGACACTTTGGATTTAAGGAATTTAAGATATTTTGTCTCTTCTCCAATTTAAGAGGCTTAAGAATAGTTACCATGTACAACTTTCCACAAATATATTGAAAAACTCCATTGAAAATATTATACTTACAGTCAAATACTCAATTTCCCTCTATAAAGTTCTGCCTGTGTAACTGACACATATGCTAATCACCCACCGTTTTTCTTCTAGATCGGGAGAATCAGTCTATCTTGATCACGTATGTACTCCTATTCTGAAACTCACTGGTATTTTATTCTCACTGGGAAAATGACAAACCAAAAGAAGAAATTAGTTAATCCTCCCACACTAAAGCAATGGGATGATTCAGCCTGGAACTATATATTGTTTCCACTTTACTGTAGGGTTTAGATTGAGTCAGAATGTAAAATAACAATGCTACAAATTCCCTCATTTGCTAGTCCAGCCTCGAAAGTTCCAAAGAACTTTCCTGGGAGTAGGAAATGTAGAATGCCTTCTCTGAGCATGGCCAGAACCCAGCACAGGGTGGTGAACAGCACACAAGCCTTCTGAAGGCAGAGCAGTTTGGGAATATCACCAGTGGTTCACTTTTAAGGCCTACTTAGACAACGTCTATTCCTTCAAAGACCAAACTTCAGCCCTGTCTCTAGTCTAAGGAAACTGAAGAACATACATGCACTTTGTAGAGTTTGTTACTAATAATGTTCCATTTACTACATTATTTGTTAATGTGGCTGATCTGGGGGCTCCTCAAGCCCAAGGCTCAGCACCTAAAAGAGAGCCTGACACATTTTAATCACTCAAAAAATACACGTTACATGAATAATGAATGAATTTCTCTACTTTTTGTCAGTGCAAAGCAACAGAAGTAATATGAGCTATATGTAGGGTGAAGAGAAAGATCTAAAAGACTCTCTGACAGAAAGATATAAAGACAGATGCATGAGGTAGGAAATGCTGATGCAGAAGTAGTTTCATTTGCCACAGAGCCGAATTTCTCATGTATGTTTGGTCTTTGTTTGGCAGCGGAGAATCCGGAGCAGGGAAGACTGTGAACACCAAGCGTGTCATCCAGTACTTTGCAACAATTGCAGTTACTGGGGAGAAGAAGAAGGAGGAAGCTACTTCTGGCAAAATGCAGGTGAGTGAGATTGCCATGGTCAGGATCCAGGCTCTGCTGAGGCTCTCAGGTAAGAAATTCCCGAGGCCCAGATGTGAGGATTGCTCTTGCCTTTGCAGGGGACTCTGGAAGATCAAATCATCAGCGCCAACCCCCTACTGGAGGCCTTTGGCAATGCCAAGACTGTGAGGAATGACAACTCCTCTCGCTTTGTAAGTCTCTTAGTCACAGATGCCAGAGATAGCATGCCTGAAGTATTTCAATGTCATCTCTCTTGTGTGCTTCAAGTTTTGCATATCACATCTTCTTTTTTACTTGCAAGGGTAAATTCATCAGGATCCACTTTGGTACCACAGGCAAACTGGCTTCTGCAGATATTGAAACATGTGAGTAGTAAGACCTCCTAAATATAATCCAAGAGTGACAAATGATGGTTTGGAGGAACACTCCACAGCTCCTGCTGAGCATGGAGCCTGCAAAGCACCAGTCTGCTGCCAAACAAGCTGATGGTTAATGCCAGTCTTAGCCACAGCCCACAGTGTGCTTTACCCACTGCAGTCATGGGCTAATGATTCTGTAGGTACTGCCAGGAACTGCTGTGCTTATCTGAAGTATCCCATCTCAGAATGATTTCAAATTTTTCTTAAAAAAAAAAAAGCAAGAAAAAAAAAAAAACCACTAGAAGTAAATGAGTTGCCCATGGGTTGAGGATATGTGATTCCTTCCTGTCTAGCCCTTGATAACTGTTGCTTTTAGCAGCCCCTCTGTTACAGGGTAAGGAGACCCTGGACAGGGAGGAGTCTCAAGACTCAATTAAATTTCAAATGTCAAGGATCTTCTGTATGAGAAGTGAATATGTCTTGGACCAAGCATGTTTCACTTTTTTTCTAGAGGTGGTAAGAGGAACTGCAATGGCGTTTGTAGAGATGTAATATATGGTACCTCATGGGAATATTCAGCTGAAACCTCAAGGGGTCAATAACATTTAGCTAATGACCTCAAGTTCCAAAACCACTCCAGGGCACTTTGTAATTTTTTCTACCTAATTAGATGTCTACTGTCCACTGCAGATCTTCTGGAGAAGTCTAGAGTTACTTTCCAGCTAAAGGCTGAAAGAAGCTATCATATTTTTTATCAGATCATGTCTAACAAGAAGCCAGATCTAATTGGTAAGAAAGAACTTAAATTCACAGGCTAGAAGTTAATCACTCTACTAACATCTTCTAATGTAAAACATATATCCTCAATTCTATGTACCCAGAAATGCTCCTGATCACCACCAACCCATACGACTATGCCTTTGTCAGTCAGGGGGAGATCACAGTTCCCAGCATTGATGACCAAGAAGAGCTGATGGCCACAGATGTAAGTTACATATGGATTTTTCTGAAAAATCCATCATATATGGGAATGACAATAACATCCCACTGTAGATGTGGTTACAGAAATAGTATAAATTCTCCTAAATAAGTTAGTGTCTTCTCCCCTAACTTTTGTTCTCTCATCTCTCCTGGTAGAGTGCCATTGAAATTCTGGGCTTCACTTCTGATGAAAGAGTGTCTATCTACAAGCTCACTGGGGCTGTGATGCATTACGGGAACATGAAATTCAAGCAAAAGCAGCGTGAAGAGCAAGCTGAGCCAGATGGCACCGAAGGTACCAAACAAACCTCCATCTGGAGTTAATGAGAGAATATAGGCCAAAAATACCCATTCCAAACTCAAGTCTTCTTTACATCTGAGCTTCTGATGGACATAAGTTCCCCCACACAGACTTTCTATAACGTGATTTACTTAATACTCTGCCCCTATGAATTATGCAGCCCAGAGTACATCATGTTGGGTACCTGAATTATGTCTCTGCAGTTGCTGACAAGGCAGCCTATCTCCAGAGTCTGAACTCTGCTGACCTGCTCAAAGCCCTCTGCTACCCCAGGGTCAAGGTTGGCAACGAGTTCGTCACCAAAGGCCAGACTGTTCAGCAGGTAAGTGCATGACCTCAGTGAGTCACACACATCCCAGGCCTTCATGACACATCTTTAATAATGCCAACGAACATTATCTATGAAGGTATACAACGCGGTGGGTGCTCTGGCCAAAGCTGTCTACGAGAAGATGTTCCTGTGGATGGTCACCCGCATCAACCAGCAGCTGGACACTAAGCAGCCCAGGCAGTACTTCATCGGGGTCTTGGACATCGCTGGTTTTGAGATCTTTGATGTGAGTTAGCAGAAATTTTGGAGCAGAAAGGGTTACAAATCTTGTCACTGTAGTCACACAGCGTGACTGCAGTCATGCATGGAGGGAGTCTATAAAAAACAGCTATACTATAAACTTAACTGACACATGAAGAAGAACCAAAAGAAATATGAACTGATACATGATAAGGCATGAGCTTTGGAAGGAAACAGACCTGGACTCAAACTCCAGCTCTGTCAATTCCTTGGTGTGTAATAATGGGAATGGTACCAGACCATCACGGGGCAAATTCAACTGGGACTAGGATTTGTAGGTACAGCACTTAGCACTCCAGATAACAGACTCACTTCTGAGATCCTTCTGCCAGTTTCAAGATCTTTTAATTTAAAGCCCTTAGCATAATCCATAAGCACACATTTACTACTCAGTAAATGATAAAGAAGATGATGAGGGTGACAATGGCATCAAAGATGGTGGTAGGAAAGACAATGACAAACTTAAAGACTTCAAGATTCCTATCTGTCTAATCAAGAGAAATTAAATGTGCTTAAATATTAGGTATAGAGGATAGAAATGGCATTGTAAATAAAGTCCAATCTGTCTGCCTGAGAAAGAACACCTGCTACATAGTTTAGGAAATAAGGCCACTGAAGTCCTCTACTTGACAGAAGTATCTCGGATGTGTCTCATCTAGAGGTCATATTTTTAAACCTTTTTCTATGTGCAGACTGATAGAAATTTGATGCAATTTTCTGTTTTAGGGACGAGAGCCCTTCCAGACATTCCCAAGCCAACAAAGAAAGAGAGAAATAATCTGTCATCAGGCAGCAACAGAAAGAGCAATCCATTCTTTTCAAATAACAGAACTAATATATATAAAGGCAGGAATGAGGGCTTGTTATAGGCAGAACAAAACCATACCATTCTAAGTGGAGGTTAGGCTAAACAACTGAAAAAAGCCCCCCTCACAGAGAAACTTTCATAATAAATTAAAAGTTAATTTGTATTTTCCACTTACATAGTTCAACAGCCTGGAGCAGCTGTGCATCAACTTCACCAACGAGAAACTGCAACAGTTTTTCAACCACCACATGTTCGTGCTGGAGCAGGAGGAGTACAAGAAGGAAGGCATCGAGTGGGAGTTCATCGACTT
>CAUYRT010057179.1:0-35243 GCA_963574885.1 Lepilemur ruficaudatus | reverse complement strand
TTTGCTGGCCATTATTCTGTCTTCTTTGGAAAAGTTTCTGTTCATCTCCTTTGCCCATTTATAAATGGGGTTTTTTGATTTTTTCTTGTTAATTCTTTTGAGTTCTAGGTAGATTCTTGTTATCAGACCTTTGTCAGAGGTGTAAAAAGCAAATATTCTCTCCCATTCTGTGGGTTGTCTATTTGCTCTAGTGACAAGATAAGTCAACTTGAGTGGTAATATATTTTGGGAAATCAGCTCGCTACAAATTGTGACTGTAAACATTGTACTGTAAATGCTTTGTAGTTTTCCCCCAATTAAAAAAAATAAATAAAAAAATAATAAAAAACTATCCATCTCTCCTTTCATTTTTTTCTTCCTGTTATGTATTAATAGAAAGAGGTTTCCTTCTAAGGTTTTTTATCCTCAAAGGAATTACACTCCCTAAAATGGCTTTACTCAGAGATAGGTAAAACCTAGTCTTTTCCCCCTGCCCCCCGGGCCAGGGTCTTGCTCTGTTGCCTAGGCTAGAGTGCAGAGTGCAATGGTATCATAATAGTTCACTGCAACCTCAAACTCTTGGACTCAAGTGATCCTCCTGCCTCAGCCTCCTGAGTATCTGGGACTATAGGCACATGCCATGATGACCCACCATAAAACCTCATCTTGATGGACTGACCTGCCCATGCCAGCTATCCTTACTGTCCTCTCCCCTCTCCCCATGAGGCCCTCAACATCCTTTTTTAAAGCTTTTTATTACAAAATGTTTAAACATGCCCAAGAGCAGACAGAGCAGCATAACTTCCCATGTACCCATCGTCCAACTTTTATAGTCACCATGCATGGTGCACCCCATCTTTTGCAGCATGATTAAAGTGTAAAAGTCCATTGAAAAATCCTGTAATCTATCTCGTAGAAGATATGCTCTGTGCCCGATGTCAACGCTCTCACCTCCCTTGATCTTTATCACACGAGGGTCACACTCATCCACAACAGATGTACACAGCATTGGTGACTGAAACACATTGAGCTTTACTGGCTTTGGCAAGCAGCTCTGCTCTGCCTTGTAGTCAGCCCTGAGACATCGTTTGAATTCCTCTCCCCACTTCATACAATCTCTCAGAACAAATTCAGTGCGTAATATCGCAGTCCCTTAATCACACAGTAAGTATAACATGAAAACAGTACAGAGGTAGCAAACTTTACATGTCGATGGAAACTTGAGATTGCTATGTAAATGTTTTCAAATGTTTGGATGAAAACAGTTTTTTTTCTATCATACATTTAAAATGAATTATGATGTTTCCAGTTAAACACAGTAGATCAAATATACTTGTTTATCTCCTCTCCTTCCCAACATGCCATTAAAATAAAGGACTATATGAAAAAATGTTCAACATCATTGTCATGGAAATACAAATCAAAACCACTATGAAAAATACCACTTCACACCCACTGGGATGGGTAGAATCAAAAAGTCACAAAAGTGCTTGAGAAAATGTGGAGAAATTGGTAGCCTCATACACTGCTGGTGGAAATGTATAACGGTGTCGCAGCCCCCAGGAAGCACCATCGCTGTGACTGCTGCCTACAGGGAGTTCAGACTTTGCTTACAATCATCTAACGTCTAATGTCTAATCACTGGTATTCTTACACAGTCTTCAAACCCCAGTTGACTCTTAGTTTTCCTAACTCAGTAGATCCCAAACTATGCATTTCTGGGCTGAATTATGATTTTCCATTACTCTAATCTGATAATGGTGGTTGTTTTTTAATTCACAGAAAAGAGAAAAATCAATAGAAGGAATTTCACCAATGTCACTTTTAAATTTTACCCCTATATTTCTAAAAATATTTTTCTTGCTAATTTTTTCTTTTCAATGAGCAATACCAGTCAGTAAAATAAATTTAACACAGAGCAACTAATGTTAATGGCAAACACAATAAAGTATCTTTTAGAGACATTATTTGCAATTTCTTTACAATGGTATATTTTGACATCTGCCAATCCATTAGTCCATTAGGATGTGCTTACCCAGACGACAGGAACTTTTTTTTTTTTTTTTTTTTACTACAGTATCCCCTCTTCTGGAGTATCTGGCACTCATTTGAGTTGCAACAAATATTTACTAATGAAATGAATTTTTAAAGTCATCTTCTCTGGTCATAAATTTGTTCCTGTAGGTATAAACTTCATGGTACATTTCCACAAATACTAACACTACCGTCAGGTACTTCATAACTGAACTAGTTGTGAGATATATCTATCTAGATCTGTATCTCTCTAGATCTATCTCTTGTGAAAAGTTCCTCTAGGTTTTAGAGACAGCTCTATAAATGCCTTATCACATGTGAAAAGTTGGCGGTGTCTGCCTTGAGGATGACTGGGCTCTAGTATTTAATCTTTCTCAGCTTCTTTGAGCAAGAGAAATACTTTTGCCCTAGGTGTCAGTATTCTTACGGGGCCTGATCTCACTCATATGGCTTTACAACTCCTAAGAGCAAAGCAGAAAAAGCAAGGAAACATGGTGTCAATCTCCTTGTCTAAATGAAAAATTCAAAGAAGTATTTTTTGTTCAATCAACACTTCACCCAATACCTAGGCAATAATTATCTTTCTCCCAGATTAAGACATAATCCACTTTCATGATTCGTTTCATCTTCTGGCCAGCATGATACATGGGTAACAGTTTCCTCCCTTATAGCTGCGTCCTATTCTATTTTCTTGGTCGCAAAGTTAGTATGTGAAACAGAGCCTACTATTTAGATACAAATATCAAGTGGTTTCTGTACATACTTTTTGAAAATTATAATTTTATGTATTTTCCTCTATTTTGTTTACTGGATCTCATTTTATATTAATTTATTCAGTGGATTCTAACTCAGAGAATCAATGTTTGATAACTTGCATCACGTCACTCTGGTGAAATACCTTTTTCCTTTGCCTCTTTGCCTTTTCTTTTCTTTTTTTTTTTTTTTTTGAGACAGAGTCTCACTTTGTTGCCTGGGCTAGAGTGCCGTGGCATCAGCCTGGCTCACAGCAACCACAAACTCCTGGGCTCAAGCAATCCTCCTGCCTCAGCCTCCCAAGTAGCTGGGACCACAGGCATGCGCCACCATGCCCAGCTAATTTTTTTTTTCTATACATTTTAGTTGGCCAATTAATTTCTTTCTATTTTTAGTAGAGATGGGGTCTCGCTCTTGCTCAGGCTGGTTTCGAACTCCTGACCTTTGAGCGATCCGCCCACCTCAGCCTCCCAGAGTGCTAGGATTACAGGCGTGAGCCACCGTGCCCGGCCCTCTTTGCCTTTTCTTATACTGCTTCCATTCTATTGGTTTTAACTTCATACTCCTAATAGAAAATAACTTCTTTAGGTGCCTCATACTTGAGAATGTCATGGGGTAAAAGGAATATATGATTTGGATTTGGAGGAAGGGAAAACAAATTGCATTAGAAACCTGATAGAAAATAAATGCTATACTTCACATGCAAACTGGAGCATCCTCTGAGATAACTGGAGTCAATTATTTGTGGTCAGGTGGGAGTTTGGGGGGAGGTGGGGAAACATGATTGGTATATGAGCCATTCAAACTGGAGAGATCAAAGCAGAATGCTTGATACATCATTGTTTTCCAGATTATGGAAGCACCAATTGGGGGAATGGCAAAATGAGTAGTTGGTGAATGTTTTCATCTAGGAACACTTTTAAAGTCTTTTCCAGCTGTGATTTATGATTTGTTTTATTCTGTGATCTCATCATTAGGTCCAAAATGTCTAGAAAAAACAAGTAGGCACTATCCACTAACAATACCAGCTACATTATCACACACAGAGTCTAGAGAGCACAGTGTTTAATTTCTGGTAGCATTACCTTTTGACTCCAATAGTCAGGCTCAGATGGACCTTCTTCCACTAGTCCATCTGCTTCTCTGCTTCTTCCTGTTTCTACATCTGCGCCCAGGCTTCCTGCTACTCAGCCAAGTTCCCACCCTATTCTGGCCGAGTGCAGTGTTGGCAAGACTGTTGGGGCATCATTTCTTTTTCCCATTCCCTTAGAGGTCTCCACTTTGCATGTGTGAGCACACAATTCTCCACGAAGAGGTGTCAGCTATTTTAGGTTGGCCAATACAGATCCTTTATGAGACGAACTTTCTACTTGCCAATAAGCATTGCTTCTCACAACTGAAGGTCAAGTGACTATCAAGTTAAAATACTTACATTTCAAAAGTGGGAGGGAGGATAAACAGACCTCATGAGACAGAAAACCCTGAGTTACCATTCACTGATTCATTTGACATTTCAGTGGGATCTGCCTGTGCACCTATCACCGTTCCATGTACTAGAATGTTAAATGGATCAGACGGTGTCCCTTTTCACAGGATTTGTCTTTTTAATGCAGAAGGTAGACATATAAGTGGATGAATTGCATTGTAAGGGTCTCAGTGCCATAATAGAGTCTAAATAAAATACTGTGGAAGGTAAATTATTTCAACAAGGAAAAAAGAAAGTGAACATTTGAGGTAGCAATTTACCTGGAGAATCAGGTAACAACAGAAGTATAACTTTTTCACCTGCACTGTCCACATGGTCCCTACTAAAAGATATATGGTGAAGAATCAATGTATTGCCACCTCCCTTGTGTTTAAAGCACATCTTTAGAGAATATCTATACAAATATGGGGGTGGCTTTATTAGGATTATGAAAATGTGAGACACGGTTGGATGAATGGTCACTACTTAGAGAATCAGGACCAATTTAAATAAGAATTGGTTAAACACTGGATTTTGTGAAGTCCTGAAGTAAAATTCTTGATTTATCTCTCATGAGAGCTTTAAAAAATAAAGTTTCTACCAGGTATTTGGGGTGTCCACACCGTAAGAATGATGAAAGTGTAAATGTTTTAAATTAGTAATGGCTTTGTAGAAAGAAGTGGAAATCTTTGGGTATTAGAGAAGAGTGAAAATCTTAGGATTACATAGTTTTAAATTATTTTAAATATTTTTTCTTTGTTATTTAAAATAAAAATATTTTAAGGAAAGAATGTTTTATGTATAATTTTCCAGTCCTTCTCACTGCTAGCAAGATGATTTTATTCAAAATGAATAAAACACTTTGTGAAATGTCAAATAAAATGGAGAGTTGCATTCACTGAATTGATGTCACTGAGCAGGGCTGGACATCCAGCATGTCTGGACTTTTAAAGATAATTTCATTTCCCCTCCAAAGTAATGAATCCCACATTACTCTCGGGTGATCATAAAAAGAGTTGTGTTCAGTCTTAGGTATACCATGCAATATTTGTGTTAGACCATGTAAGGTTCACCTGGACTTCAGTTACACAATATATCAAATGATCTTCATAATACCTTTATGATAAGTCTCTTATGAGAGTTAAATGCAATGACCTATGAACAATGCCTGATATACAAACCTACGCACTTCTATAGACTTCAGTGATTGGTCCCAACTCCTTCTGTGTCTGGTCTCAAAGCTTCAAACTTGATATCCAGTTAGATTAAATGTTGAGCATAATAGATGAACTAGCTCTGCATTCTTCAAATACATTGATTACATATATCTATTAAGAGGTGTTCAGAAAATTTGAGCAAGTTAGGGAGAAAGATGAGCTGATGAGTATATTTAGGAGTGGATAACTTCTTTTCTCATACTACTGTAGATGAAGATAAAGGATAAAAGATAAAGGAGATGGACATGAGCACAGAATTCTGAAATAAAATAAAAGTATTTACAGTGATAGTTGTGCATGCTATTAAACAGATACAGGGCGCAGTAGTGAGAATGGCATCCAGGTGAGCTTCCAGGAAGGAACGCAGCATCAGCTGGGTTTGGAGGCTGAGAGGTAAGTTGTACCAGTTTTCAGATGCACAGAGGTTTCTGAGAGAATTTTGTCACTGCAAACAAGGAAACAAGCCGGATGGACAAGAATGCCGTTAAAACTCCACCTCCTCTAGTTATTTACATAATCTGGGAGAAAATGCTGCGATGGATGTTGTTCTGTCTATAGCATCCTGGGAAATACGAATCACCTAATCAAGAAATTCTGAGAAAAAAATACCTCCTTTTGTGGCCAGGGGGTGCCTCAGGACACAGGCAAATATACTACACCACGGATGGGTATGTCTTACCCCTGCATAGTTGTGTTTTACCCCCAGAGATCTGTGGGCCAACAGAAGAGCTATGCTTGGCTGCTTCGGTTTGGTAAGCTCTTGCTAAGGCCAGGCTCGTGGAGAGTTAGGAGGAGAAGAGAGGGGATGACTGTGTCTCTCTCCATGTTCACTCAGAGATGCAGAAATCTAAAGGGTTGAGAGAGAGTGGGGTGAGAGCATTAATATGCAGGAGAAAGAAAAATGAGTCAAGGAAACTGGATGAATTGAGAATGAGCAGTGTCAACTGGCAACTGTGCAGGCAAGTATGGACCCAGCAGACTTAACCATTTCCAGTGCAGCCCCAGCTTCCGTCCCCAGCACACTGTCCTCTGCAACCAGCCACTGCCCGGTGATATAAGAAATCTGCTGTTCATGTTCACTGCAGCACTGTTTGCAGCAGCCAAGGTATGGGATCAGCCTCAGTGTCTGTCGGCAGAAGAATGGACAAAGCATATATGATACACGTACACAACGGCATACTTTAAAAGGGAGGACATTTGTGACAACGTGGGTGAACCTTGAGGCAATTATGTAAAGTGAAATGAGACAGGCACAAAAAGGACAGATACTACTGTTTTCTCTCATCTGTGGAACCTAAAAAGTTCCAACTTGTAAAGCGGAGTAGCATGGTGTTACAGGGTGGGGGAATTCAAGAGATCTATTATACAATATAGCAACTATAGCTAAAAACAGTGCAATGTATATGTGAAAATTTCTAGGAAATTAGATTTTAAGTGCCTTCACTACAAAAGCATGAAAGTATGTGAGCCAATGCACACGTTAATTATTAGCTCCGTTATATCAGCTTAATTGCATCTCGATTTAGCCATTCCGTAATGTGCATATTGAATTTGGGAACACCATGCTGTGCACCGCAGATATACACAAGTTTCATTTGTTAATCAAAACAAATAAATAATTTTAAAAAGAAAAAAGAAAACAACAACAACAAAAAATCCATGACCAAGAGTTCTCTAGTCAGGATTAGGTAGGTACCTTTTGTTTCTGGGGATTTTGTCCGAAATTTTAGCCAGATGTGCCTGGTGCCTGGGCGTCTGCTGTCTGGGGTTCCACTGATTGCCTTCCCATTCCTTCCTCCTGGGTTTCATACACTTGGTCTTGAGATTGATCTAGAACAATTTTTGTGCAAAGCCAATAATCTCAATTTTCAGGGGCCCCAATAAGTACTGCTCTCTACCCTTTTTTGGCAACAGAGGGCAGTTTCATGAAGGACAATTTTCCACGGACTGGGTTGGGGGATGGTTTTGGGATGATTCAAAGCACATTACATTTATCGTGCAGTTAAATTACTCTGCTAGTGATAATCTGTATTTGCAGCTGCTCCCCAGCACTAGCATCACTGCCTCAGCTCCACCTCAGATCATCAGGTATTAGATTCTCATAAGGAGCATTCAAACCTAGATCCCTCACATGAGCAGTTTACAGTAGGGTTCGAGCTCCTGTGAGAATCTAATGCCACCGCTGATCTGACAGGAGGTGGAGCTGAGGTGGTGATGCCAGTGATGGGGAGCGGCTGTAAATACAGGTGAAGCTTTGCTCGCTGGCTGGCTTCTCACCTCCTGCTGTGAGTCCTGGTTCCTAATACACCACGGATCAGTACCGGTCCTCAGCCCAGGGGTTGGGAGCCCCAGAAATAAGTGACCTAGCCCAGTGGTCGTCAAAGGTTTTGCTCTAATATCCTCTAAAAAAGTGTGAAAAAAATATGATTATCTTTGTATGTTTTAAGTTAATCTAAAACATTTTTCTCTTATGTGTAAATACATAAACATTGTATTGTGAGGACAATCACAAATGGTATACATGTCGGTGTCTTGAAATACCAACATTTTGAAACAATGGTGGTAAATGACTTTTAGACGCACACAGTAGCATACCAATGCCAAAACAATTAGATACCTACAACTATTTACTTAAGAATGGAAAAGCTCTTTAAAAAATCAAAATGTTTATATTGTTTTATTTTCTCCTTAACTTTGTATTTCTTTTCCTTATTTTCTCACAAAATTTAATCCTAATGTTCTGTATTTTTATCATTGAAAGTCTTTTATTTGTCACCTTTTTAGGCATCTCTGCAACAAAAACATGTCTATACATTTAAATTCAGATGTTTGTATTTCTTGCAACCACAAGGCATTAAGCATTATTATTTTTTTCTTTACGAATAAAGCTGTCTTCATAATTATTAGTAGTACACACTGATTAAAACAACACTGTACTAAAAATTTGGATAAACAACTATTAAACATAAGAAGTAAACTTTTAAATTAAATGTGTGTCTTAATGATATGGATTTTTAAATTAATTTATGTACCCATAAATAAACAATATTAATTGCTAAAATGAGACAGATCCCAGTGCAAATTAATGATAAAAAAGAAAATAAAGCTTAGACCACATTAACTCTAAGTCTTAAAAAGGTGTATTAGTAACTGTTGATGATGCATTATTTACAGTAAAACGAACTATATAGTCTCATTAATTATTCCAGATTTAATTAGTTCATGCCAGAAATAAATGAGCTGATAAAACTTTAGATAATTTTAAAGTATCAGAGACTTGATAGCAAGTAAATATGAATATAAATTTAGAAAATATGATCTTTTCGGAAAAGTTAATAAAAGTATTTCTTCTACATATTTGAATAAATACTTAAGAAAATATAAAACACTTATTTTTAATGTATGTTCCTGTTACTCAATTACTTAAGTTGATTCAAAGAAAGTAAACATGGGACTTTTTTCCTCCTCCTATTCAAAATCATGCAAAATTTTCAACTGCTATACAAACCAAGGCAAGGATAAATGAAAGGATGCACAAATATTCAAAGGAGCGCAGTGCAATGAAGGCACGCTTTCCAGCAGATTGATAACGGTCAGCATGCTTTTTACAATTCTTGACAGTTTTATACCTAGATTTCCAGACAGTCTACACATATAAATTGACAAGGACACAGTCTTGACACGGATGTGTTGGCTGGAAGAAACGAAGCACTGTTGCTTTTGACATTTCTTGCTTACCTCATCTTTGCTTTGTTGGTACAAGACTCTCCCTTTGGAGCAATGTGCTCATTGACAACTCTTAGGGGAAGCAGAATTACGGCAAAGATAAGGATAGCAGCATAAACTAAGTATTAATAGAACACAATATGTACTGTATTATACAGACTATCAACAAGCCAAAAATTCATTCTTCCAAAGGAATAGCACAACAGACAAACCCTATAAATTCAATGCAGTAATAAAGAACAAAACAACGAATTACTAATATTAGGAAGGATGAAGGGGGATCATCATAGATCCTACAGACAATAAAAAACTGAGAATATTGGAAGAATTCTATGTTTATTAAAAAAATAAAAAACAAAAGCTTCAGGCATATATATATACATATATATATATAGCTTTTAAATACTTAACTCTTCTAATATCTTCCAAATATTTAAGAAAAAAAATAAATTTATGTGAAATATTTCAAAGACTACAGCAAGAAGGGATAATTGTCAATTCATTCTTCACTTTCAGAATAAGGGGTGGTAAGAGCTTCCAAACGCTGTTAATCCCTGGGATCCTCAACACCCTTATTTCTTCCTGCCTCATATTTTCAACCTCTAAACCATTCATTAAATTCTTTTGACTTGAACACTTTTAAGGACACTATGTAATTCACACTCAAAATCTGACTGGTACCACTCTGGGAGGCCGAGGCAGGAGGATTGCTGGAGGTCAGGAGTTTGAGACCAGCCTGAGCAAGAACGAGACCCCATCTCTATTAAAAATAGAAAGAAATTAATTGGCCAACTAGAAATATATAGAAAAAATTAGCCAGGCATGGTGGCGCATGCCTGTAGTCCCAGCTACTCAGGAGGCTGAGGCAGGAGAATCGCTTGAGCCCAGGAGTTGGAGGTTGCTGTGATCTAGGCTGACACTATGGCACTCTAGGCTGGGCAACAGAGTGAGACTCTGTCTCAAAAAAAAGAAAAAGAAAAAAAATCTAACTGGCGCAATCCCATGGCTTCCTATTGCATTTGGAATAAAATATAAACTTCGATCATGCTCCTGAAGACCCTGGCCTCTGCCTGTCCTTTCCACCCCTTCCTACCGTGCTCCCTCCTCAACCGGCACACGCCTACTTTCCCTGTCTCTAACCTGTGGAATCGAATGGCGTCTGCCTCTTACTTTTTCTGTGCTGTCACTGCAATGGGCATTCTTCCCGCGGATCTTTGAATGCCTTCATCAGCTGGTCTTTAAAATCTTGATTCTCATATTATCTGCTAAATGACCTCTTCGTTACCTTGCTCTGCCAAGAAAATAAAAGTGCCAAGGAAAATTAGCTGGGAGATCTCAAGAGCAAACTTAATTGATCCCACCATTTCACAACGGCCAGGCTATTCACAGACTTTGCTTTACCCTAGCAGTGTGCGCCCCTTGGTGAACGCAGGCTGTGAAGTTCCAAAATTAAAGGATAGGCAGAAGCTTTCCACAATGCCGATGAAATCTCCATTTCAAAAATAAAATTAAACAAATAGTGTTTAACCTTTTATGACTTCAACAATGTTATTTCAACAGCGGAGGCTTATTTGCATAATCTACATATGCATATTCTGAACTTTATCTTCCCCAGGATCCGTCTGCAGTGTGCATATGGCTACAAGGCTGGGGCTCAATGATTCATGTAGGCAGCCCCTTAGCACACAGAGTGTCTTGTCTTCTTTGTGTTAGTTCCATCAAAACCTGTAAACATTTTCTTGATTTAATAACAATAGGAAAGGTTTGAGAAAAGACAAAGTGTCTAGAAAAACAACCATCAGCCCAACATTATGATTTATATGGCACAATCTGAAACACTTTTGCAGTATGTTTGTATAAAAAAGTCTATAAAAATGAATGGCTGGGTGGAATTCATTATGTATAGAAGGGGATTTGCATGAAAGGTGAATTTTCTGCTAAACAAAGACATTGAGATAGCTTTAGGAAATCTGTAAGCATTAGAGACCGACAAGTTAATTTCTGTGACTGACACAAAGGACTAAGGTCTAAGCCAGATAAAGACTGATGCCCTAGAAAAACCTGAGCTGCGGAATCCCCTTTGGAATCCTCAGTTCACTATTTATGAGACACGTCACTGTAGGCAAGGACCTCAGTCACTGAGTCTTCGCTTTTTCATTCTGCTAAAGGAAATAGTATTAACTTGCTGCTTGAATCACAAGGTGGGGAGTTGAAGCACTTAGTTCAGTATCTGGTACAGCCTTGAAGCTCTGTCAGTGCCGTCACCATCAGCCGGAGACAAGCCACGGATCTAACTACCCACCAGTCAAAATGTCCTGGTCCCATGGAAAACTCTGACAAGCTGCAGAACAACACAGTCGATACTGGAATAACAAAAGAAATAGCGTATCTAAGTCTGATTTGTGCTGCTGTAACAGACTAGAGCAGACAGGGTAATTCATAATAAACAGAAGTTAATTTGGTTGATGGTTTTGGGGACTGGGAAGTCCGAGATTGAGGCACCGCCTATGGTGGGGCCTTCCTGCTGCATCATCTCACGGCAGACGGCATCACAGGAGTGAGAGGGAGCAAGAGACAGGGGCCAGCTCATCTCTATAAGGACCCCACTCTCACAATAACAAACTAACTCCTGAAATAACAGCAAGTTGTAATGTGCCAAAAGCCTGAATGGATGATACTCAAGATTTGTGCATCGATCTGTAGACTTGTTCACTCATTTAGATTAGTGGGCAGAGGCAACATCCACTGGACTTCCTTGCTCTGCTTAAATCCTTTCTACTGCTGTCAGCATTAAAACAGTGCCAGAGCCAAAATTAACAGAATTTGATTATTCATAACCTTGTGTCAAGGAAACACATCCGTCCTCATTTTTGTTTAGGAAGGGCTCAAAGGTGTTTGAAAGGAGAATAGGTTTTATAGAGTAAAAAGAAGAAACGCTGATGGGCATGTGTTCTACTAAGGTGGACTTTTAGGCAGTGGGGGGTTTCCGATGGGTCTTCAGGCAGTCCTGGGTGGGCTGCAAGGGAGCAAGCAAGCAGGGGTGGCTTTATAAAGAGGAAGGATTACTAAATGTTATTAATAGTTGCAGTGGCTTCTGTGTAAGTAGCCATTTCCTGGAACAAGAAAGGGTTGAAGGACGAATTTTTTGCGGTCAGACTTTCACAATGTTCCTTTTGGGAGAGGGTGGGTGTGGCTTCCATGACAGGAAGTTTCTCACTGCTCAGACATGTGCTTGTGGCAAGGCCTGAGACCTTTCATATGAACTTTTTCTTCAAAGATCTGACTGCATTTTGTGAGCTCCTTTTAACAAAAGGGCTTTGTCTTTTTTTCACATCAAAGAAAAACGATATACTAGGAACTTTTGAGACAGAATATTCAATCTTTGCATTTCAACTAAAGAATCTGTGGCCCAGAAGGAAAAATGGACTTGTCTGAGCACATACAGCTGATGAATGACAGATCCTGGAGCCAATCATGGTGAGATGTGCAGAACTCAGGCTCTCACAAGGTTCTGCAAACTGTGCACTCCCTTTGCTGAGGACTGTGGGACTTCTGTCTGGGCTATAACTGAGGTGGCCACATTTCACAGCATGTTACCACGACTGTGCTGACCAGAGCATGGGATAAGAGGGAGATCATACCTACCATGCCAGTCATTACTACAAGGATCAAATTAACATTTATATAGGTGCAGTCCTATCACAGTGTGTTTGACCACATGGGGCACTAAAGTGGCACCCACTGGGGGACAAGCAGAACAGCAGCACACAAGGGCACCCTATTTGTACTTCTTGGGCCTGCTGCCTAATCCATCTTTATGGGATTCATGCCTTATTTTGATTTATGGTAGACATGGGTGGTTCCCAGCAAAGCTCTATTCGGCCACATCCCAGGGCCTCTGCCTGGCTTTACTTTGTATGTGAGTAGCATGTGGATAAAATCTGAAGCTGTAAGACAATACAGTTTAAGTCTTAGAGGAAATCTCCCTTTGAGTTTTGCTTAGAAATACAAAGCCACTGGGTTTCTAAGCAAGGGAGACTGTGCTGCTCAGCCTCTGAGCTAGGTTTACCAGAGGCCAATGAACCTATTTATTTAAATCAATATGCATTGATTTATAGCTGATGCTTTTGTCCTTACATATTATGTCCTTCTAGAAGGGTATCTTTGCTTTATTGCTTAAATTTACAGGGTTGCTCCAAAAGGGCATAAGCTCCTTTCAAATATATGCTGGAAGTAAAAAAAAAAAAAAAAAAAAAAAAAACAAATGTGCTGATGTAACTCTCAGAGCAATTACCAGGTAATATTAAGTTCAGTAGTGGCTTCATTTCTGTAGTCACCTTTCTGATTTAAAGCATTCAAACATGAGAACACACTAGCAAATCAACCGTAAGGATTATCATCCAAGTTGCTAGAGATCTTTGGAATCTAATGTTGTGCTATTCCTTCCTAACCAACCTCCCAATACCCCTCCACTACCCACCCCACTACTTCTGACACCCTCGGACACGGAAAGGCCTCCAGCTAAGGTCGTCCAGAGGTGAACATGTTCCATTAACTGCTGCTGCTCCAACCCTCCAGACTGACTTTGCTCATTTTCTACCAACTTCAGTGGATGAGCGGGTGGACTGGTCAGTGTGTCCACAAAGACTCCGTGTATGTGTACATATGTGTGCATAAACACATGGAATGCATAATCGTACTTATTTATGTATTATTACGTGCATATTGTAAACTACACAGACTAATGTTATGTTTTATACACATATAGTATGCATACACCATATACATATCCTTATAATAATGCCACCAAAGACTCCCTGATGCTGAGTTCCCATAGTTGGGGAAGAAGCACCATCTCCCCTAAATTATTTGAGTGGTCATTTGTATCTTAGCAATTTCACAAATGCAGTGGTTTTCAGCAGAAACCCAGGCCTTGCTCTTTGGAAGCAGCGCGCTAGAGCAGAAAGTACACAGACTTGCTGGGGTGCGAGACTCAGTCCCACGGTTCGCTGGCTGTGCTGCCTGGAGCGTGTTTCTTACTGCTGCCGACCCTCGGCTTCCTTGCTGGGCAGAGGAGGAAAATGTCGTATTTTAGAGGAGTACTGTGAAAATGCGATGCCTCATAAGCCTCTAGCACAGGGCCTCAACTACAGCGAGGGCCCAGAAAATGGCCTTCCTTTACTGCCACCCTACCGGGCGCTCCTGGGCTGCAGGGATGGGCAGGGGCTGCCGCAGGCCCCGTGCCCCTCACCCACAGCCAGGCGGAGAGCAGGGAAATAAACGCTTTGGAAGTCAGCGTGCTCTGTAAATCCACGGTATTATTCTTAAACAGACGGCTAAGCTTGTTATGGCCCACTCAGTCTTCCAAATCCTCCATCCTGCCGGGCTTCTCTGCACTGGGCACTCGCTAGTACACCAAGGAATTCTTCCCTCCGTTTCTCCCCCGCCCCGGGCCGTCCCCCTGTCTGCCTTTCCTCATCATTCTGGAAATGCCCCTTCCCTGCACCTCAAACCAGGGAAAACCGCTACGGGGGTGTCCGGGCATACGAGGGTGGGGGACAGAAGGGAAGGAACAGTGGAACGCAGCCTCCCACAGACCCAGTGTCAGCTGCGGGCGGGCCCACCTCTGTCCTGCCAGCGCGCAGCGCTGCCTCTGACCTGGGCCGGGCGCGCTCCCAGGAACAGCTTGGGCCCCTCCCCCGGGAGGCTCCCGACGGTGCCAGACACATTCTGGCTGCAGCACACCCACCCTCTGTCACGTCCCCTCCATTGATTAGCCTTTCCTCTTGAGCTGCTTTGAGGCATAGGCCGCGGCCCGGATCGCGTCGTCCCAGTACCGGGTGCTTGGCTGTCGCTCCGCAAGCACCTGCCGGGAGGCTGAGCCGCGCTGGGGCAGAGGCCGCGCCGCTTCGGTGGACACCGAGAGTGCCTGGCAGAGAGCAGGCTCTTCGTATCTTTCGAATAAGTAAATGAAACAATAAAACTGGAATTTCTTCAGAAGCATTTTTTTTAAATTAACAGCTTTATTGAGATACAGTTCACATATCATACAAATTATTCAAAGTAAAATTCAGTTTTTTAGTATATTCACAGATATGTGCAACTATCATCACCAAGGTCTGTTTCAGAATATTTTCATTGCCTCAAAAAGAAACCCTGCACCGGTTAGCTATCATTATTTCCGTCCATAACCCGTGCAGTGCTAAGCGCCACTCATCTGCTTTCTGTCCCTATAGATTTACTCGCTCTTACAATTTCATACAAATGGAACTGTGTACTATGTGGCCTTTTGTGACCAGCTTATTTGACTTAGCAAGATGTTTTCAAAGTTTATCCATACTGTAGCGTAAATCAGTTTTCCATTTCTATTTTGGGTAAATATTACTCCATTGTGTGGATAAACCACATTTTATTTATTCATCTGTTGGTGGATATTTGAGCTGCTCTGAGCATCCATTTACAAGTTTTTATGTGAATACATGCTTTCATTTCTCTTAGGTATATACCTAGCAGTGGAATTGTAGGGTCACATTATAACTTTATGTTTAATTGTTTGAAGAACAACCAGACTGCTTTTCAAAGAAGGGGCAACATTTGACATTCCACAGTAGTGTGTTGAGGGTTCTGATTTCTCCACATCTTCACCAAAACTTGTTATTACAGATTTTTCATACTAGCCATCCTAGTGGGTACGAAATTGTATCTCACTGTCGTTTTAATTTGAATGTCCACGATCACGAATCATGGCAATCATTTTCTCTTGTGTTATTAGACATTTGTATGTTTTCCTTGGAGAAATGTCTGTTTAGTTCCTTTGCCTATTTTTAATTGCCTTTTTAAATACTGGGTTCTAATAGTTATTTATATATCCTGGATATTAATCCCTAATCAGATATATGATTTGCAAATATTTTCTCCCATTCTGTGGGCTGTCTTTTCATGTTCTTGGCAGTGTCCTCTGAAGCATAATGTTTTTAATTTTGATGAAGTCCAACTTGTATATTTTTTCTTTTGCTGCTTATGGTTGTTTGTGGTTCTGATATCACATTGAAGAATCGTTTGCCAAATCTAAGGTCATGAAGATATACTCTTATGTTTTTATATAAAAGTTTTATAGTTTTAGTTCTTACATTTAGGTCTTGGATGCACTTTATGTTAATTTTTATAGACCTAATACACCAAGGAATTCTTCCCTCTGTTTCTCCCCTCCCCTGTTGCGAGGTAACAGTACAACTTCATTCTCCTACAGATGCCCATCAAACTGTCCTGCAAGCATTACTGAAGAGACGACTTTGTCCCCATTGGCTGGTCTTGGCATCTTAGTCAAAATTCACTTAACCACAGAAGTATAATTTTACTTCTGGATTTTCAATTCTATTCCATTTATTTTTGTGTCTATCCTTGTACCGGTATCTCAAGTTTTGAAATCAGGAAATGTGAGTACATCTACTTTGTTCTCCTTTTTCTAGATTATTTTGACAATTTTATGTCCCTTGCAATCGCACATGAATTTTAAAATCAGCTTGTCAATTTCCACAAGGTCAGCTGGGTTTCTAACGGAGATCAGATTGAATTTGTAGATCAGTTTGAGGAGAATTGCTGTCTTAATAATGTTAAGTCTTCCAATCTGTAAGCTTAGGATGTTTTTCCAATTATTTAGACCTGTATATTTTCTTTCAACAGTGTCTTGTAGTTTTTAGATTATAAATTTTATATTTCTTCTGTTAATTTTAGTATTATTTTATTTTTATGCTATTATAAGTGGGATTTTTTTCTGTATTTCATTTTCAGGGTGTTCATTGCAAGTATATAAAAATAAAATTGACTTGTAAGCTGCAACCTTACTGAACTTGTTTATTAGTTCTGATACTTTTTTAGTGGATTCCTTAGGATTTTTTATTTACGAGATTATGTCACCTGTGAATAGAGATAGTTTTACTTCATCCTTTTCAGTGTGGATGACTTTTGCATTGCCTGATTGCCCCGACCACAACCTCTACTATCACATCGAATAGAAGTGCAGGCATCCCTGCCTTGTCTGTGATCTCACAGGGTGATGCATCCAGTTTGTCACCACTAGGTATGTAGTTAGCTGTGGGTTGTTCATGGATGCCTGGTGTCAGGTTAAGTTCCCTTCTATTCACAGTTTGTGGAGTGTTTTTGTTATTGTCATTATTGTTTTGAGACAGAGTCGCTCTGTTGCCTGGCTAGCGTACAATGGCATCATTATAGCTCACTGCTACCTCAAACTCCTGGGCTCAAGCCGTTCTCCTGCCTCAGCTTTCTGAGTAGCTTGGACTACAGGGACACACCACAACACCCTGCTTATTTTTTCGATTTTTTGGAGACACATGGTCTTGCTCTTGATGAGTCTGTTCTCAAACTCCTGAGCTCAAGCAGTCCTCCCGCCTCCCAGAGTGCTAGGATTACAGGCATGAGCCACCACGCCCGGCCTGTTGAATGGTTTTTTAATCATGGAAATACTCTGAGTTTTGTAAAATACTTTCTCTGCATCTATTAAGTTGACTCTTTTGGTTTTTATTCTATTGATATGATGTATTCCCTCAATTGATGTTGATTTTCAGATGTTGAAACAACCTTGCCCAATTTCATAAGAAGCATCTCATGGTTTCTTATATTATTTTCAATTGATACATAACTGCACATAGTTGTAGGGTACAAACATCTTATGTTTTGATAGGAGCCAAAGTTTAAGCTTGACACTGTATGTTTAAATGTTCAACCACAATCTCTGTTACCAAAACAGTCCTCACCCTTTGTGCACACCCTTGCACGTGCCCTTTTCCACACTCCACGCGTGATACCGAGGACCCTGCTTATCAGGGCAGTCCCTGCTCCTCCCCATGCTGCCCCCGCCCCGTGACCTCCCCACTTCCCTGCCAAATGTCTGCCCACTGGCTTCTCTCCTTGCCCTCATTCACTTCCCCTTTCCCACATTAGAGGGTGACATTTCCATATTTTGTACAGGATTACTCTTATTTATCTGCACCTATTTCCTCTTTTACTTCTTATTTTTCATCTTTTATGACTTCTTTTTATCCCTACACCCCCTTACTCATCTTATCTTTGCAGTATATTTTTTAAAAACTTTCAGATTAGCTTAGGAAATATCACCACCCAACAGCATCACTGAGCACTGACCATGAGGCAGGTTCTGATCTGGGCATCGGGGACACGGAAGGGACAAGGTCGGAGTTCTGCCTTTTAGGGGCTCACCGGGAGGCAAAGAACTGACTCTTCATAATGTACCTGTGCAATCAATACAAGGAGGGAACCAAGACCCAGTTCTGAAGAGAAGAGAGGAAGACACGGATGGTATCATTTGAAACCTGGCACTTCTACTGCCAGTAAACCATTGCCTTGTAGCGTGATTTTGCATAATTCTTCATTTCTTTCTTACTTGTTACATTATCGTATGTTTCTGGGCTTTGCAGTAGCTGTCATTTCTTTCTTCAGTTAACAGACATATAGGCAAGGTAGTGAAGGGGGTCTGACAGGTGGCAGGATTGTCTCTTCTGACACCCAGCGGGATCATCTATTCACTCCCAAGGCCACTGCCTGGAGACAGACTGGCTCCCTACCACCGTGCCAAGGGCCGTCCAGCAGAAACATCGGGCTTGAAGTCTTGGACTGGGTCAAGCCAGTGTTTACCTAACTTTATGGACAACAGGTTAGACTCAGGGAAATCAACAAATTTGACATAGACCAAAATGATCCAGACCTTGATGAAAATGTGTTGAAATGGAGTGCAGCGTAGTGGTAAGGAACATGGGATGTTTCAAAGGTGTGACTCTGCATTAACTAAGTATTTGTTTTCTCTTCTATAGTATAAAAATAATACATATTTGACATTGATTACTTGTTTTAGTTCTTCATTTCATTTGGAAAGTGTTTATTAATTTCTCACTAATGTGCCTGGACATATTCCAGACCCTTGAGATACAGTGGCAAACAGTAAGATGACGATCTGCTCTCCTGAAGTTTGTTTTTCAGGGGGCAGAGACACACAAGGAGACACTGTGTGCTCTATAGAAAACAAAAGCAAAGAAGGGAGAGGAGAGAGAATCAATAAATAAAGCACTCAGCACAGTATGTTGCACAGAGCGAGTGTTCGCGGACCTGTTATCACAGTTTCTGTGGTTGATGACGCTGAGCACCAGTGTGCTGGTGAGTTTGAAAACAATGGGGCAACATGGTAGGTCGGGTAAAGAGCGAGGTGGCGTCAGACATAGAGTGAAACCAGATGTGAGGAGCATCTGGCAGAGAGAGGTTTTCTCTGCTGGGCTCCCCTAGAGCAGGGGTAAGGCAGGCACTCCACACAACGCCTCTCTCCTCCCCATGAAGCGTGGACCAGCAGCACGGCCTCCTGCTGGGACTGAGCTGAAACACAGCGTCACAGGCTACATCTCAGGTCTACCGAGAAGGAATCCGCACTGTCACAGAGCCCTGGCGATTCGGGTGGATCCGAAAGTGTGAGAAGCCTTGTCAGGAATCTGTTCATCACAGACTCATCAAAGAGCGACCAACACACAACTTGCTTCTCATTAGAACTGCCTCTTCCCTGTGTTTTTAGGTTAATGAGCCTAATTTTTCTACTGGGGATAAAGAGATGCCACATAGGATAACATCAGCCATTTTTTATCCCATAATACAACTCGACTTTTATTTTGTAAGTAGATTAGTTTTGGTGTCCTTCCCCTCCCCCGGAGTACGCAACGCCATTCACACAGCTGAATGTGAACACACAACAAGTCCTTTCTGCAGCTCTCGTGAGGAGCTGGGAGAGCCGGCCCTGCGTGCATTCCAGAAGGTCTCGGTGCACAGTGGGGTCAGAGGTTGGAACGGAGTGCACCAAGGAATGAGCAGACAGACACACTGGTCGCTGGGTATTGAGAACCAGACTTCATAAATAAGGGAAACAGGATGAAGACCATGGTCTCTATGCCATCACACAGGAGCAGAACCGGCTCAGCTTCCTGGCATTCCTAACTTGGCCAAGTTCACACCTCAACTCAGGCAGGCAACTCTGGAATCTTAGCTTCTGGTTTCAAGCCATGGTTTGCCTCATTCCCAAAATACTTTGTTTCCGTCTTTCCTCTTTCCTCAATAGCACTGACCCGCTCTGCATTTTCTCATTTCTTTTCTCTTTATTCTACATATTTGATTTTAAATATTATTTTAAGTATACTTAAGTATCACTTCTATGGCTTCTCTTGTCAGTAACTTTCACTCCTTATTCCTAATACACAGAATCTGTGTGGCGCTGGTGAGTGCAGCTGCAGGCACACTGTGCCCAGTCTGGTCTCAGACCCTGTCACGAGGCTCTGCTCCTTAGAGGGCACGTCCACCAGCCTTGTCTGGCCTCAGGGTCCACACAGGGCACCTGCCTTGGACTGTAAGTTCCAATTGGATGGAGTCATTCCAAACATATGCTCAGTGATGTTCATGGATGTCATCTATATCTATATCTGTGACCACATACAAAGAGATCTTTATTGCAAAATATTTGGGAAAGGTTAGTAATAAACGCCATTAGGCTTCTTTCTAGCAACATTTCCTGGAGTCTTTAGTATTCTAAAATAGAGAACAAAGTCATTCTGTACACTTCCCATTAGAGAGACTTGAACAGGGGCTTAATTGTACCTAATGGTTATGGTGAAATGTTAACATTCAGAGTCCAGAGTGCTAACCATTACACAATGGAACCACATACATGTCAACATTCAATACAATAAAAAAACATGTAATTGGATGTGCCCTGTGCCTTGGCTCATGCCACATGCCAGGACCACCACGTTCCTCCGTTTCTCCCACCTGGAGCTCTTATCTCAACATCCACCAAGGAAGAGGCTTTGTTTATCTTTCATATAACACTAAAGATTAAGCCTATGTCAGAACTCTCGCAGAATACTTAGGTAGGAATAGCCACAAAATGTTTAAAACTGTTTCTCATTTGTACTAGTGCTGGTATTGTGTCCTATGCCACACAATACTCCCAAATAAGACAGCACAGTCTGACCCCACCTTTCGTTTTGCTGCTTTGATTTTTCTTCTCTTAGTGCAAGGATACCTACGTAAATAAACAGTCTTCTCCCATTAGTCTAACTCATGCATTAACTCATGGTTTCTGCTGATAACCCTCATGTTAAATGCATAAACCTAACTCAGCACTGGAGAAGTCAAACTATATGGAAATGTTTCTCCTACTTGGATTCAGTAGCCAACACCTTGAAAATGTTTCCCTATATTTTTATAAGTAGGTTATACGTCCAGCAAAGAATAGAAATAAGTGGTTCCCTAGCCATTGCAAATACGCAAATATGAAAACTCATGGCTTTTTAGCATTAAAATTTTGTACAGATTTCCACACTCCTGTAGTATTTGTTTACTAAGAAAATAGATAAGAGCTAATATGAACTAATTGGGCTTTAGAATAAGTGCTACATTCCTCTTCCTGGGAATCTAATGAAAAAATTAGCTATTGTGAGGGGCAGTTGGATGGTGGCAATCCCCTCCTTCAGCCTTTGGGTGCTCATTGTAAAACTCACGGTCTATACCAACCGTTTCCTGGTACCAGAAACCATGACATGGTTTAGATTTATACTAGCACACATATGAGAAAGATCCTTTTTGAATTGCCAAGCAAGCTATAAATATTCCCCTTTGAGATATAAGGTAAAAAGCGACAAAGTAGCTAAACTAGGTGGGGAGAAAGAAACAGTCTGAGGAAAGCAGTTAGGTCTTAGGAAAAATGCCACTTAGGAAACAGAGTGACTCTGTAGGACACAGAGAAAGAGACCAGGGCGATACCCTCTGGCCTGCTTCTCCTAAACTGTCTCTCTTGAACAACAGGTTTGTTTTATTTTATTTCTGTTTACATTTCTAATTGTTAATTGTAAAACATAGTAAAAGGGATTTGATTAAAAAATGTTATTCAGTTCTTGGATATTGCGGCAATATCAAGTTGCAATAAAAATCTCTAAACTCTTATATTCAGTGTTCCCACTTCACCTCGTTGCAGACCCATAACAAAGGTAATGGCCCAGCTCTGGTCTTCAGACTATGCCCTGACAAGCACTGCTCTAGCTCTCCTGAAGCTCACCAAATACCCCATTATTCACCACTGTTCAGGAGCTCTGGGGAGTATACAAATATGAGAAGTAGGTTACATGGCTATATATTTTTTAGACGATACTATATATAGTATCTTCTCAATGAAATGCATTTTTTTATAATGTGTTTGGACCAACATTTTCTCTCGTATTGTGAGAGAGTATGCAGAATTAAGTGCCTGGCATAAAAATAATTGCCTAATAAATTATCATTGAATGAATGAATAAATACAATTTGCATTGCTCTTCACTAAAACCTCACAACTTTCAAGCATTCAAAAACTCAACTTATTTATTTTACCTGTTAATAGCCCCAAACATTCTGAAACAAACAAACAAAAACAGAGCATGAAATGGAATACGTGCTATACATGCATGGGTGTGTGTACACACACAAACACACACACACAAGTACACACATATTCACATGCACACAGTTGCATTTGCCCCTAGATAATGGGGATGATCTCATAGTGGTCCTCACTGGAAAACTATTTAGAGTACTACTTGTTACTACCCCGGCTCGCCACAGGGATAGTATGAATATATATAATTGGCAGGTGAATCCAATATTGACCCTCTCACCTGCCTTCTCCCCAATCCATCCACAATGTAACCAATGGTCTTCCTTGAACAAAAGATGCTTTGGTTCTCTCCCACTAACTAGACTTTATTGAAAATATCTGGTTTAA
Source organism: Lepilemur ruficaudatus (assembly GCA_963574885.1). Classification (NCBI taxonomy): domain Eukaryota; kingdom Metazoa; phylum Chordata; class Mammalia; order Primates; family Lepilemuridae; genus Lepilemur; species Lepilemur ruficaudatus. The sequence continues at coordinate 12,244 of CAUYRT010057179.1, read as the reverse complement.
GTGATCTAGGAGAATGGCTGTTTTTATACCCAGCAGAAAGGAAAAAATAAGCCATTGAAAAAAGATAAGGACACTTTCTTTATTCAGCTGTATTCTATCTGTTTTATTACCTGAGAAAATGTAATATATCTAATATCTGTGCAACTGTTCCAAACCCTTAGCCTTTATTACTTAAATATTATTAGCTATAAAATTGTTTCTATGCATCACTGGATTTCACACACATAGACACAGACACAAACACAAACACATATGCCCATGCACATTCATCAGAGAGTCTGACAAAGAGAACAAAAAATGTTTTGTATCAATCTTTCCATTTGTTTTCCTGTGATAGTTCTGGTACCTCCATCTGATATTGCAGCCTTGTTACTTTTGAACTCAAAACTTTTTAAGTTGTCACCTAGAAAGAATGGGGCAAATGGCTTGTCCTTATTTCTTCAACTATTAATTCCTGACTTCATAGTAATTGAAAACACACACGGAACAATTAAAACAAAATACTAACTCTTGGATGAGGTAAGCGATAATATAGAAGATAATGCAAGCGATTTCTGGAAAATTGAAAAGTTTATTTATACTTTATTAATTAGCCTACTATTTCAATATAGATATATAGTTAACAGAAAAGCATTGGAAGTTCATGAACATTTCTTGAAATGTTTTCAAACTTATTTTTAGTACTAGAATCCCTTCAAACTTGTGTTGTTTTTTATCTAACTCAGCCAGTTTCATCTTTTGCTACCAACTGAATAGTAATTAATGAATATACATTTCATTCTTCAAACATTTATTGAACATGTACACTTTTGGCAGAACATCTGCTCAAAAATAACCTTTCCTTATTCAGAGAGTTCATCTTCTTGACTGGGAGGCAAATAAAAAAATACCTAATTATGAGAGAGCCCCCAAATATTATGAGTTTAGACCAAAGTTGAATGGATGCATGGAGGAAGGCTCCCACACAGTCAGACTAACGCTTGTACAAGAGCTGCCTGCAGCAGGACCTGGAAGAATGAGAAAAGGCTCACAGGATGAAAGGATGTTTGTGCCACGTGCTTTTGCAAAAACTCTTATCTATAATGTATCACTGTGGAATGTGGGATGTTGAAGTCTCCGACTATTATTGTTGAATTGTCTATTTCTCTGATTCTGTCAGTTATCGTTTCATATATTTTGGGACTTTCTCATTAGGTACATACATACTTATATCATTGTGTATTGAAAGATAGACATCTTTATCTTTATAAATATAATTGTCTCTAGTAATTTTTTTTTGTCTTAAGGTCTATTTTTTTCTGATATAAGTATAATCACTCCAATTCACTTTTGGTTACTGTTTGCATGGAATATCTTTTATGGTATGTTATGGTAGGCAGCATATATAGTTGGATCGAGTTTGGGATTTTTTTCTTTTTTTATTTTCTCCAAATTTTGTTGTAATCCACTTTGTAATACTCTGCCCTTTAATTAGAGTAATTAATGTATTTACATTTAATTTAACTAATGATAAGGTAGGGTTTTCATCTGCCATTTTGCTATTTTTTCCCATATGTTTTATGTCTTTTTTTGTTGTTCCTCTACTCTTTCATAGCTGCCTTCTTTTGTGTTAGATATGTAAAATGAAAATACAAATCTCAGGACCACCCCTCCAAATCCTTATGCAAAATGACAGGTAAAGGCCTCAGGCACCTGTAAAGGACTGGCCTCACAGATTATTCATTAAGGAAATTCCTTGCTAGCCTCCCAGAAGCAAGGACATGCAAATTGTAACTTTATGTTTGCAAGCTATGTCTAGCTCCTAAAACTAAAGTCTGTTCAATTCCAGGCTAATAATGAATTACCAGTTTATCTCCCCAGGTGCAAAATAAAGACAAAACAGGATTAGACATTCTTCCACCTACCCAGGGACATCTATATAATGGATGTTTCCTTCACTCCCTTTTTTTGCTCAAGCATTTACCTTATCTCATGTAAAATGTACATTTTCCTGGGTCTCACAAGAATGTAACCATTTTTCTCACTCCCATTTCTTGCCTTTTTTTCCTTTCTGTATGCCTTTAAATGCTGAAATGTCCAAATTCCCCTTGGGAAAACAGCCACAGATGTGTCTGTGGTTCATGTTTTTCCTGAGCACATCCTCAAGTTTGGCTTAATAAAACTCCATTGATTGAGATTTTTGCCTCAGTCACTTCTTTTGGGTCAAAAATAATATTACCTATTGCATTATTTTAATTACCTTAGCATTCTTTTACATTGTTCTTTTTTTGTCTGTTTAGTTTTTCTTAGTGCTTGCTCTGAGGATTATAATTAGCATCTTAGTTCATAGCAATCTAGTTGACGTTAATATCAACACAATTTCAATAGTGTACAAATGCTTTGTCCCTATCTAGCTTACAGTTCTTCTACCTTCTTTTGTACTTACTGTCATAAAATATAACTAATTCTCATTATTCATGAATTGGTATTTTAAATTTCCTTACTTGTTAAGATATATTTGTGATCTCCAAAATACTGTTGGGGCAATTTTGTGGTCATTTGCAAACATGTACATAATGGCAAAAAAATTTGAGTCACCCGACCTGCACATTCCCAGTTGAGGTTGCACAAGGCAATGCTCTGCACTCGTGTTTTAACTTTCCTACAGAGCTGAGCAGAGAGTGGAAACCAGAGTGTAGTGAGCAATGCAGTACAGTGCAAGAAGCTCTAGCTCTAGAGCCAGCTGGATGGCATTTGAATCCCAACTCTGGCAACTGTTAGTGGAGTGGCCTCAGGCAAGTCATTTCATATTTCTAGTTTGTAAAATAGAATCTACCATGATGAGTTGTTTTAGGACTTACTATAATCTATGTGACACATGATACAACTTAGCCAAGTTTAGTATTAGCCAATGATTTCGTATTAGATACAACTTATTTAGTATTAGATACAACTTAGCCAATGGTTTAGTATTAGCTAATCAGTGTTCACAATACTTTTATAGAACACATCTATGGTGAATAATTAGGATTGACTATACATCTCTATACAATGCAAGTCAGGGTTCTCCAGAGAAGCAGAAACAATACGATGTATTTATTTTAAGGGATTGGCTCATGTAATTGTGGATATGGGCAACCGTAAAATCTGTAGGGCAAGCCAGCAGGCTGGAAACTCAAAAGGAGTTGATGTTGCATTCTCGAGTCAGAAATCTATAGGACAGACTGGCAGATTGGAAATAAAGGCAGGATTTGTATGTAACATCCTTGAGGAGAAATTTCTTCCTCTATGGGAAACCTCAGTTTTGCTTTTAAGTCCTTCCATTGATTGAATGTAGCGGATTTGCATTATAGAGGGTAATCTCCTTTAGTTAAAGTCAATTGCCTGTGAATGGGAATCACAACACAAAATATTTTCACAGTAACATCTAGACTAGTGTTTGACCAAACAGCTGGGTCCCATGGCTTAGCCTAGTTGACATAATTTAACTATCATGATTTATAATCATTGTTAATAGAATTTTCTTTTAAGAACAGATAGGATAAAAATGTTAAACAACAATATATTCATATTGTCTTGTAAATTTACCAATGTTGTTACCTTTTCTACTGTTCTTTATTTCCTCATGTCATTTTAAGCACTGTCTAGTGTCTGTTCATTTCTTCCTGCACGGTTCTCTTTGGTATTTCTTGTAGAAAGTTTTGCCAGTGACAAATTTTCTCGTATTTTTTATCTAAAAATACTTTAATTTTCCATCATTTTAAAAAGAGAGCTTTGATGGATCTAGAAATTTTTGTTGACTTTTTCCCTAACACTTTGAATATTAATGATATTCTGGTGAATATTAATGATATCCTGTTCTCGGTTGGTTTACGGTGAGCATCTGCCGATCTCACTGAAGGCCCCTGTGTGTGAAGGACCATTTCTCTCCTATTTCTCCCAGATTATCTTTGGTTCTGCAGTTTCCACAGTTGCGTTACTATATGTCTAGGCATGGAGCTCTGAATTTGCCCTGCTTGGACTGTGTGGTGCTTCTCAGATGTGTAGATTAACGCTTTTCTTCATATTTGGGAAGTTTTCTGCTGTGATTTCTTCAAATCCTTTCTCTGCCCCAGTCTCCTCTCTATCAGGAAATCTGATTATATTCATGTTGGCAAACTTGATGGGCCCACAAATGTTTGAAGTTCTGTTCATTTTTCTTCATGCTCCCCCCCACCCCCAAGACAGGATAACCTCAACTAACCTATCGTGCTTTATTTTTCTGCCAGGATCCTCTAGTAAATTTTTCATTTCATTTGCTGTAGCTTTCAACAACAGATTTTACGTCTGGTTTGCTTTTATCATTTCTATCTCTTTATTGATTTTCTCTATTTGGTGAGATAATCAGTTTTTATACTTTCCTTTTATTTTTAGACATAGTTCCCTTTATTTTTTGAACATGTTTAAAATGGCTGATTAAAATATTTTTCTAATAATTCCAGGGTGCAGACTCACCAATGGATAGTTTCCATGGGTGGTTTTTGTTCTTATGTGCAGGCCATACATTCCTCATTTCCTTTTCTTTTTTTCCCCATGTCCTGTAATTTGTTGTTGTTGTTGAAAACAGGACATTTTAAATAATATAATGTGGCAACTTTGGGAATAGAATTCTCTCCCTTCTTAGGATGTGCTGTTTGGTTTGTTGTAATGTTTTCGTTATATGTTCAGTGACTTTTCCTGAACTAATTCTGTGCAGCCTGTATTCTTTGTCATGTCTATATCATGAAATCTCTGCATGGTTACTTTAGTGGTCAGCTAATGATGGGACACACATTTACTTTAATGCTTGGAAACAATGAGTCTCCCGGTGTTTGGTGACAGGCTGCGTGTGTGTTGGGGCACTTTTCAAACACTAAGCCAGGCTGATAATTCATCCTTTGCCTTTACCTCCAGCTTGTTCAGAGCCCCAAGGTTCTGCAGAGGTGGGGGCTTGAAGCATTTTTAAGTGTTTCCCGTCTGCCGGTATTCATGGCCAGGGCATGAGCAGGGACCTGTGCAGAGGCGCCACTGTCTTTTCCATCTTTTCTTTTTAAGCTTTCTAGTCCAAATTGTTAAGCACTGCCCAAGGCAGCTGTAATGTTAAACAATTGCCCCTTACTATTTTTTTTAAAAAAAAAAAATTCCAAGACAAAGACTACTCACACCAGGGGAGCTCCAAGTTAGGACAAATAAACATGGCTTTGGGAGTGGGGCCTTTCATGGAACTGCTGGACAGGACAAATAATGGCAATTCTATGGAAATGGGCTTTGAAGGAGGACCACCCCTTTCTGCCTCCTCCAGCCATGCTTCTGGTTGTGACCATGCTTGTTGGCTGCTGATTTTTGAGGTTACCACGGAGCTGAAGATGTAGGATGGAAATAGCATAAGTTGACATGCCACAAGGTTCACAGTTATTCCTGAAATTCAGCCATTTTTCCTGAATAGACACCCTCAGGACTGCTGCAAGCTGTTGGCCCAGAGCCCTGCTTGTCATGAATGCGGTAAGAAGTTCAGTCATCAAGCAGCATTTCCAGCACACATCATCTCCAATACACCCTCTGTGAAAGATCCCAACTGTATCCTGTGATGAGAAAAGCAAAACCAAAACCAAAAACAAATACATGAGCCAGACTTCAAAGAGCAGCACATCCCTGGAGCTAATAGTCTAGCAAGGGAGATAGACACAAATATTACAAGTCACAGCATTCAGGAGGCAACATAAAACAAGTACAAACTGAGTGTAGTTAGAGTTCAGACAAAAGAGAGATATCTCTGGGCCAAAACAATATTTTGTTTAAGAAGAAATAAAGTGCATAACACATAAATCATTCCATAAAATACTTTTCAGCACTTAAAAGAACTAGCTGTGTCTGAACAAAGTGTCTGATACTTAGGTAGGGTAGTTACTTGATGGCAGACAACTCCATGGGTCTCTGGGACTAAAATAGGGCCCCGCCCCTTCCCATGTCTCTGCAGAAGCTTGAGAGCACCTTGCTGTCTATCTGCACCTTGGTGTCTATCTGCACCTCTCTCTCTTGCTCTCTTCAGCCCGCACGGTGACCACACCAGGAGCCATGACACTCCACCAAACGCAACGTTCTCTCTCAATGGTGATTCTTTGTGCCCAGAGTGCTCTTCCCTGATCCTTCTTTGCTCACTTTGCTTTCTTCAAAACTCAGTTCAAACATACCCGGCAGATGGGAAGTGTTCCCTGGACACTCCTGCCAGGTATGGAAAATGGCCCTCCTTTCTGCTCCTGCACTCCCTTTGCTTGTTTCTGCTAATGTGATCACCTAATGCTATACTGTTGTTTGTGTCTCTGTCTCCACCACCAGGATGGGATCTCCTGGACAATTACCTACACTTCTGCCTCTATATCCCTGAACAGAGGCTAATTAAATGGCTGACAGCACACCAAACTAAGGCTTCTTTCTATATATTGTGGGAATGCACACACACACACACACATGCACACGCTTACCAGTGCCAGGCTGGGGTGAATCATTTACAGTTCAGTAAAACTGCCCATGTGATATTACCACATCAGAGCTTTTCTTTCCCCCTGAAGAACAGTTTAATCCCCAACTCAGTTTACTCTTTAACCCCCCAGCCTAGTGCCTTATCTTCTTGGTTTCCTTTGTGTAAATTGCCAGTCTTGAAAGAATGTGCAAGAATGAAAGATGGCTGTGCAGAAGAGCCACTGCAGTTTAAAACGCATCTCAAATGGCGGGGCTGTGATGGACTCACTTCGCCTGCTTGTCCTTGAGAAGCAGCAGGGGCACGAGGTGGGTAATAACTGCCCCGCCTTGCTTGAAGGCATCGCACTTGGCTTACAGGACATTGATTCATTTGGATCTGTGTCTATTGCAGCCGCAGGGCGTTCCCCACTGTTGAAATTGACACGGAACAGGACGGGATAAATGTGCAAAGGCTGCGGCTTTGGGGAGCCCCGAGGCTGATATTGAGGAGGCCATAGCTTTGGCACTTTGCCTCCTGTGGCTTTTCTCCATCACGGGGAAGGCAGACAGGTCCAACTAGGACTGAAGCTGTTCCCACAACCAACATGTTGGAAGACATTTTTGTACCACTTCAGAGGGAAAAGAAGCATTAGGGAGCTCCCAGAACCAACAGATGGGAGCTAGAGCTCAAGTCAGCACACAACTGCTCACATCCTTGAGTCCTGAGCTCAGTTTCCTTCAACATAAGAAAGTTCAGCCCACTTACTTCCTAACTCTTGTCTAATCCCAGGGCCTGGATGAAAACTCACTCAAAGTTCAGTAAGAACAGGGACTAAGAAGATACTTTCCTGTTCCTGTGCTAAACAATTCTGGGATGTGGAACATTTTTCCTGCTTCCATGATAATTAATAGCAGGAGCAGGCAAAAATCACTTATTCCCACCAAGAAATACTTACTTAGAAAATAAAGCTGTGCTTCAACTAACTTGGTTTACTCATAAACAGCCTGCTGCTCAGTACTCACCTGGACACCTTTCCTCAGGCTGTATAGTTCTGCCTGGTCCCACCAGCTCCCCACCTTGCAAGGCCTTCCTGAAAACCGTGCATGCCAGACTCCCAAGCCCTGTTGGTGTACTTTCCCGACTGCTCTCTGGGACACAGCCCGGAGACTGTGACAAGCACATGTTCTCCCTCGAGGGCGGAAATCTAATTTCCTGTGTTCAGCTCTGGGGAGTTGAGAAGCCAACTTTAACAATGTGTTTTTTTCTTTCTAAACTCAAACTTTTTTTCAGTGTTGCTTTTGTCTACTTGTCTCAATCCTCCCCCCCAGCGGGAGCAGCCCGGCCGCACTCCACACACGCTGTTCCGTGACACGACACGCTTCCTTCCGCTCTTCTTCCAGCCTGTCCAGGTGCCCCTTCTTCCCTCTCCATGACCACCCTCTTTCTCCTCAGGTCTTCTCATCGCCAGCTTGTTCACGACGGCTGTTTACACCCCTCCTCTTAGGCAGGGCCTCCTCACACGTTTTCCCCAATGAGGACACTCATTCCGTGTGTGTGTGTGTGTGTGTGTGTACATGTACAACACACACATATGTATATGTGGATATATGTATGCCTGTACATGTATGTGTATATTTATACTCTTCCTCTGGCCTCTCACTTTTAATCTTGCTGTCTACTACACCCCTACGCAAGCTCTATACCCCAAACAAGCCAAAGACGCCCCGTGGGACGCACCCGGCGGCCTTTCGTCTCCGCTCATGCTGCTGCCACCGTGTAGACTCCTCCTCTCCACCCCAAACTCCGTCTGTCAGACCCAGCCAGACCTCTTCTCAGGTACCACCTGATGGAAACATGACAGTCTTAAGCTCTCTTTGTGAAAGATTGGATTTTTATCATCTTTTATCCCAAATAATTTATTTATATAATTCTATTCTGAGTAAAAACAAAAAACAAGAGGCTGTTGACTGTACCGCCACACGCAAACATAGTGAACACAGCAGAGTGACGGAGTTCCAGCTTACGTTTGCCGCCGTCTCGTGGGAAGGGTCAAGAGTTGAGTTCTGTGGAGTTATTCAATAGAGCTTGCTGCCCCGCAGTGTTTGGAAGCTCCTTGCTGTGCCTGCCTGTGACCTGGCTGGTTGTTGGAAATAAGCTGAATTATCTATTGCCTGATTTGTTAGATGCAGTGATTGCTTCTTCCTTAGGAGAAATCACAGCTAGAAGGAGCACAATCCCTGCGGCATGGCCTGAGCTGTGGTGTGTCACAGCCACTGGGCCGGTGGCCCCTCCAGGCCTTTCCTGCTCCCAGGGAGGAAAAGTCCTACCCCAGTGAGTCAGGCCAGAAAGGCAGGGAGGCCAACAGAGTCATGGCTCTGCTGGCTACTGCACATTCTCCATATCCCTGCAGTGGGTTGAGGGCCACCCAGAGAAGATCTTTGTGTTGAAGTTCCAGCACGGTGTCTGCCATGATGCTCGGAAAGTGTTTACTGAGTAACAACAAATCCCAGACACTGTTTTAGGTTACAACACTTGAGAGCACAGGCATCAGCCTTATGTGTTTTTCTTGTATATTGTCACAAAAAATTAACTGCTTAATAAAAGTTTCACAGTGATGATGAGGCTAAATATTTATTACCATAGGAGCTTTACTCCTGTGTGGTCTTTCACTATAACTTGCAGTAAGGCTGTGACATTTTACAATTGTTGGAGATAGGTTTTGCGTATCAACCAAAAATGCAGTTATTCATTAATAATTTATTAGAACAAGCTTCACCCTGATATAATAAATAAACTATTAAATGATACTCTTAAGGAAAATAGTTCTGAACAGAAATTGCTTTATTTCTCCTTTCCTGCTGGGTATTCAGGTTATCACAATATTTGCAGAAGAAACAGATGCCACAAATTTAGTTATATAAACAAGTCTGAGGGCTCCTTTTCAAAATCCATCATGTTATTTCAAAATATATCAAAGTTAGCGCATCCAGTGACAACTAGTTTAAAGGGGAAACCTAGGCAAAGGTTGGTTGGACTAAGCACTAATGACACTGGAAGGTTTTCATATGAACAATCTGTCCTTATTTTCTATAAGAACACCTACTAACTTTTTCTTAAACAAAAGAATGATAGAATCTGTGACTGACTCCAGTGATGAGTGTTTGTTGATTGACCATCATATGTAACCTACATTCCTCTTCCCTTCCCTCACCCATGCATCTCAAGCTCCCAGAACAGTTTCTGGTGCAGCTAAGGCTCTCAATAAATATGTATTGTTAATTTAATACTAAAACATAGCATGATAGCTGTCCTTAAAAAGTAGCAGTGTGTCTAACTGGACAGAGCAAATCCACACTGTTGAATTGTTCCAGGATGACTTTAAAACACAATTAAAGGACAAATGTGTGAACAAGACTTTCTGTTATCACCCATTGTCAAGCAGCAGTGGGTGTGCGCCTGCTATAGGCCAAGCACTTTGGTTCTCACTTAGAGACTCAGAATTAAATAAGACTTGGTCCTCACCCTTAAGAAGATCTTAACCTAATAGGAAAAGAATAAACACTTTGAACTGCAGGACTCAGAGAAAGCTGCCAGAATGATTTTTCTTTAAAGTTCCCAATCTAATCATATAATTGTCTTGCCAAAAGTGTATCTTTGGCTTTCCAGTGCCTGAAAAATTAAAGCTAGACTCCTTAGCACAAGATGCTCTGCTCAGCCTCCTTGACTCTGTCTTTGCCCCTATGTTATAACTACTCCCTATGACTACTCCATTGCCCTCAAGAGCACGCTTAACCTCAATACCATTTGCCTCTGGGTATTGAAAATGCACTGTTTTCTGCATAGAAACACTGCCTCCCACAGTCAACACACCACCCGCAAGTTCCCCCTAACCATTAAGTACCTGTCTAGTGGTAGTTCCTAGTTCCTATCAGCTTTTCAGACTCTACTGAGATGTGACTTTCTCTAGCAGCTTCCCCTGACACAGGAATGATTCACTATAATCAGTACTGATACTTGAAGTGTTAAAGACATTTAACAAACTACAGTCTGGGAAGGATAGAGGGAAATGAGGAATGGAGGGGACTTGTTAAAAGATACAAAATGAAAGCTACATAGGAGGAATAGGTTCTAGTGATCCATTCCACCCTAGGATGACTATAGTTAGCAATAGTGTTCTGTATAGTCACAAATAGCTAGAAGGAGGGGTTGAATGTTCCCAATACAAAGAAATGATACATGTTTCAGAGATGATGGGTATGCTAATTACTCTGATCTGATCACTATATATTATATGTATCAAAACATCACTACGCACCCTATAAATATGTACAATTATTTTGTGCCAAAAATAAAATAAATTTTTAAAGAGCCAATAGTTTACAATAAGATTGGAGGTGGTAAGTTTGCAGATAAAATGGAAAGAGAGAAAACAGAGGTAGAGCTAAACTGATTAGAACTTTAACCAAAGAGTTGGCAGTAGAAATAAAAACAAAGAGAAAATACAAAGATGTTCCGAGTAAGGACTTTGCTCCTCTTGATCAGGGTTACAATATAAAGAATAAAAATAAAATCATCGTTAGTCAAAGATACAGCAGAAAATGGAAAGTGGAAGGCTATACCAGCAGAACTTATTAAATCCAGATGAGGCACACTATGTTTAAGATTATGGCAAAATTTCCAGATAAAAATTAATGTGTATGGGTAAGCCCTTGTCTTCTGTTTTTATCAGATGATCAAAGGCTGTACCAGGGCATCTACTCTTGTCACTACGCTCCTCCTATCTAGAAAACCCCATGGATTCTTCCAAGAGACTCTTAGATTTGAGAAATGAATTTGGTAAAGTCTCAGGTTATAAAATCAATATACTCAAATCAGAGGCATTCATATATGCCAAAAACAGTCAAGTCGAAACTCAAATCAAAAACGCAATAACTTTTACTATAGCCCCCCCCAAAATAAATATCTAGGAATAAATTTAACAAAAGATACAAAAGAATTTTACAAGGAGAATTATGAAACACTAAAAAAAGAAATTGTGGAAGATGTAAAAAAATGAAAAAATCTACCTTATTCATGGATTCGTAAAATCAATAATGTTAAAATGTCAATATTACCTAAAGCGATCTACAGGATAAATGCAATCCCCATCAAAGTACCATCTTCATCCTTTACAGAATTAGAAAAAATAATTCTTCACTTTGTATGGAACCAGAAAAGACCTCGTATAGCCAAAACAATCCCAAGCAAAATGAACAAACTGGGAGGCATCAGTCTTCCAGACTTCAAGTTGTATTACAAAGTAATAATAATCAAATCAGCTTTTTATTGGCACAAGAACAGAACCATTGATCTTTGAAACAGGACTGAGAATCCAGAGATGAAACCATCTGCGTATGGTAACCTAATATTTGATATACCAGACAAACATATATCCATTGGGGAAAAGAATCTCTTTTCAATAAATGGTGCTGGGAAAACTGGATAGCTACATGCAGAAAAATGAAACTGGATCCCTACCTCTCACCTCTCACAAAAATACACTCAAGATGGTTAACAGACCTAAACCTAAGGCAGCATGTTTTTAATTTAAGAAAATACCATCGTTTTGTAAGTCCAGATCAATTAGCACATTATAGTGTCTGTGTATTTATTATGCCCCAAGTTATTTTCATGTAGCTTTCTGCCCTTGGGTTTTGAGAAAAAAAATATGTATTGTGCTTTTACAATTGAATTAAAAAATATTTGCTACTTACTTACTCTATGAAAGACAAGAGGCTAGGTACTTGG
>CAUYRT010057173.1:0-29749 GCA_963574885.1 Lepilemur ruficaudatus | reverse complement strand
TTTTTTTGTTTGATATAATTATCCAGCAATACTGGAAAGCAAAATATTTGCTTATAATGAAATAATTAACTACTTAAAAATATTTGGTTTTAGTAAAAATAATTTAGAAGCTGTGACTATGATTATTTTTAAGATGCAAAGTACAAAGATATAAAGGTAGTAATATAATGTGTTACTCTCCAGGCAAAATAAATATCACCATTCATAAGAAGGAAATAATGAAATAGAATATTGGCAACAATATAATTAGGTGCCTTAAAATTGTAAGGGTGATTTTTTTTTTTTTTATAAAGCATGTTAACGGATTGTCATTAATCACTAGCCTGGGTTAAAGCCTAGAGTTGAATATCACATCATAAAAAGTGCTTTGCAAAATAATATGACATTGAAAGACTATACGAGTCTGAAAAGTAAACCTTTGGGAAATGATCTAATGGCAGCAATTAAACAACATAAAATAGGATAAAAGTTCAACCATATAAATATTGATGGCAATTATCTAGGAATTAAAAGCATGGTTAAAACTGTAAGTGCCACATGAGAATTGAATACTTCAGAAGAAATATCCTTTGGAAATACAATGAGAGACAATTTCACAAATTGGTGCAATATCATAAATGCATCCTTACGTAAGACCTTTGATTCGATAGTCTAAGGGCAAGTTATGCAGCTCATTGGAATAAGAAATGCTGCTCTTCTCTATGGGGAATCAATAAATAATCTGAAAAAATACAGAATTATAAAATAAAAAGTTCTAGGAGAATAGCTTCTAGAAATAAAATTTAATTTAGAAATATAAATATCAAATTTAAAAAAATAGTAATTTATGAAAAAAATAATATGAAGAACAGTCTTACATGGAATGTACATGAAGAACATATATAAAGTATATATAAAGAACAGTCTTCATATATTACATGAGGAAAACTACTCAATGTTACTTATCATGAAAATCTAAAATTAATGTTTTATATATCAATGATATCATTATATTTTAAATATATAGTTTCAACCAAAGATGCACCTCAAATTTTACCACATTATTATCATTTTCCAAGTTGTGCAAGGTAACAAAATGTAACAGAACCATCAATAGATTCATTGTTATTTTCCTTATAGTAAAAGCAGTCGTATTACTCACATGACTATAAAGATATATATAAATTTAGTACATCTCATTGAATCGCTAGATTTTAATAATCATCTTTTTTAATGATAATTTATCATTAAAAATAGAAGAAAATATTTTAGAGCAGTGTAAGTTCATAACATTTTAGGGAAATAATATTTTAAATGATGTAAAATATTCTCCTAGTAATTCTTTTTGAACTTAATGCCATATTAATCAATTTTCTTTTAAAAAGAAGTTTGTGTTTTTAAGTGTTTATTCAATGAACACTGTCTTAGCAAAAGATGATGTAAACCAGCAAAAAAATTTTAAAGATATTAAAGATATGTAGTAATTCTAAACAGTCAAGGGGAAAATACACCTTTTATAATGCAATATAAATTAATGGGAAGGAGAAAAAATAAGAGATCCGTTCAGGTTGAGCGTGTCTTCCTAATGTGCATCAGTTTATTTTCTTCTAAATTATTGTAACTTGTAAATTCTATATTAAGAGGAAAACACATTTAAACATCAGCAACAACAAAAGGAGCAGAGATATTTATGCTAATAAAGAGCGGTTGAGAAAAATGCATTTGACATTTTAAAATGGGATAAAACACAAAATCCCAGTGTAATCCTCACTGAATTTAGGCTTATTTGAGCTTAACAGAAGTTTGACACATGTAGAGGGGAAAAAAAAAAGGAATTAAAGCTAGGTTTATATTTTTTGGAAAGAGAAAAAAAAGTAAAACATAAAATAAAGGCTTAAATACCATTCTTTGTAATGCACCAGTTATTATTTCTTTAATTGGATAAATAACTTTGAGCTGAAGCCAGTACAAGATGCTTTTTGACACAGCGTCAATTTTCAGTTTGCTTTCAAGTCTTAATTAGACTCACAGTTTTCTGTGCAAGTTCTCTTTAAACGATTGAGATATTTCTGGGCTTGAACATGCTTGTTGAAGAGTGCAATTAAATCTATTGTTTATCTTTTGTTTTACTTGCAACAATGCTTTTACACCAGATGATAACATACTAGTATGTGATCACCAATGATTTTCATTTTGCAGTTGTTGAATAATCAAATATTCTTAGAAATTTACTTTCATGCACATGATTTATTTTATTGTGTTTTAAATTTTTGCTGTGTGAGAAGGGGTTTTTTTTTTCCTTTCCACTCAATAGCTGAAAATATTAGATGGAGAAAGGAGTAGGAAACTGTGTTGGGAGGAGAGATGTGTGGAATACAGGCACGATGAAGAGGAGGAGGATGATGGTGACAGCTAACCTTTGTTGTTAACTTGGCACTGTGCTAAGCAAATCACATAAAACAACCTCACAACAGTCCTACAAATTGCACACAATATTATTCCTGATTTTCAGATATACACTGTGGGTTAGAGAGACTTATCTATGACTTAACCAAATTCCTTTGCTGTTAGTACACGGCAGAAGCAATAATCAAACACATTTAATCAATATAATACTCACACAAGCAACTGTGTAATTGAAATGCGCAATGAGGAAAATGAACACCAAGATAAGAGAACTCCTGAGAGGTGACATTAGGTTGATAGCTAAGAAAAAACAACAATGCCTAGTCACTGGGCTGCCTAAGCACCCTTCTGGTGTCTGTCAGAAAATGAGGAGCACCAAAAATGTGGGGAACATATTTGACACGCTGTGTTTCAAATCTTGAAGAGGAAATAACTAAGTAAACAGGGTGTGCACTGTGAGAGGAAATTGGCAGGGGAAGTACAGAAAACATTCTGTTACAGTCAAGAGTCTGGAGTGACATGATATATGATATATTTGGTGTGTGATTTAAAAAAAAGTCCAATGCGACTAGAACGTAAAAGTCATGAGGAACAGCGTAACAAAGTGGGACTGAGGGAGCGGGAGCCACACTGGGCAGAGCCTTCTATTGCACGTGAGCAGTTTCAGGCTTGCTCTTTGTTCTAGGAGCGAGCTGGATCCACCGAAGGGTTTTAAGCGGGTGGGGTGTGACATGATCACAGTTTGTGTTTTGAGAAAGACCCGCTGGTTGCAACAGATGTGAGTAATACAGGTAAGTAAGCTGAGTGTCCAAGCAAGAGGGTGCAGATATGGAAAAGAGAAAGTTCACCATAAAATTGACAGATGCAGCAGGTGCTTTCAGTGCCCTGCGTGACCCTATTGAGCCTACCCTGGAGGTCACCTGTACCTAGTTCTAAACACACCGAGGGCACCCTGTGTGTCTGCTTTAGAATGCTCCCTCACCATTGGAACATGCCCTGTCCCTTTGCAGAGCAGGCAGGAAGACAGAGTTAATGCCGCAGGAGCAATTCTCACCCAACGACAGATGGAAGGAGGCTGTTGGATAGATACCCAGATTCTTCCTCAGGAAGGAGGGACAATTTGTGAGAATATTACGTAGTCTAGCAGAGATTCCTCCAAGGGATTGAGTCCTAGATGCCTGAAGCAGTAACCTGCCTGATAACGCTTCTAATTTTGGCTCTCCTCCCTTCTCTATGTTATTTCTCCCCCCATTCCTCTGAGCTTCCTGGGATTTCTTCCCAAATGAAATAACTTTGCATCCAGTTTCTTTATTTAGAGATACTTTTGCCTGGAAACAAAGCAAAGCCAATAGATGGCGGTGCTTTATTGGGTATGGGCGAGTTATGACACCAGTTTGCCATTCTTTAGAACAGCATGAATGGTGAGGCCGTTTTCTAAACAAAGCTCATGGGAAAAGGACCAAGTTTTTGGGAAAAGCTCATGAGAGTGATATTTTAACATTTTGTTCTTGATTTCTTGTGGAGACATTCGATAACAACGTCGACCAATTTCGGTCAGAGTGCTGTGAATTTAGAAATCGTTGGTATGTATGTGCTGATAACTTTGCACACGAAATTGTCTAGGCAGAGAGCAGAGAGATGAGGATCTAGTAGGGAGCCGTAAGAAACCCCTTATTTCATGGCCAATTAGAAGAGAATAAACTTGAGGAGAAGAGGGAAAAGGAGATAAGTCACACCTGAGAAGTGAGTTAGGAGCGTGTGATGTCACAGAAACAAGAAGAGAATGCCTTCTCCCATGCTGTGACTCCTTCTATAAATACAAAGTGGGTTTTCAGGGCTAGGATTTGCTAGTCTAATGTGATACTTAACAGTCTTGTGTAAAACGAGGACATCACCAGCACTTTCCTGCATTTTATTCATCCAAATGCACAGCACAATACTTTCAGACTCTATAAAAAAAAGTCTGTAAAAAGGGAGAGCTCTTTAAAAATACAGTCTCCTTACATTTCTATAAAAGAAATAATTACAGAGCAATAACCAGCAGGAATGCTGGAGTTCTTTCTGGTGAAGAAGTACAGAGGTACTACAAAACTAAAAACTTCTACTGTTAATGTATCATTAATTGCATTTCCATTTCCTGCTCCAAGGGGAGGCTTGTTAGGGGAAGGGTTAACAATACTGACCTCGAACCCCTGCAGTTATGTTCATTTAATCTATATCACTTGACCAGGAAGGAGTGTGACTAATAACGCTATGCATGCAGGGCTTATTAGCTTATCGGTGTATCACTGCTATTTTGGGTTCATAAAATGTTTTGTTACTCATATCTGCTAAATATGAAGGAATTTTATTCAGGGTTAGCACTCAAGCAATGATCTCCTGCTTCTGGGTCTTCCAGGATATTGGATCAGGTAACTAAAAGAAAAAAAGCACACTTTTTATACAAGTCATGTGATATACAATATTATAGTGGTGTCACATGGAAAGTATGGCTTAAACCTTCCTGATACAACTTTGAAAATACTTTTCATTGTTTGCTCTTCTATAAGTTGCCATCCTCAGGGAATTTATTAACCCCAAATTTAGAATCTAATCCTTCCTTAGCACTTTGTCAGCTGATGTTTCACTTCAATGCTATCAGTATTTCTAAAATAGAACCAATTGACTTGCAAAATCTATGGGAAATTTCGGTCATGGTCCTTCTGGTTCTCAGGGTGTCAATGCGCCTCCAGTCAGGTCTGCCTCTTCAAATTTTTGTTTGGATTTTTAATGCGTATTTTCAGATACTTTCCTTCAACTGAAAATGCTTTGATTACTCCTTTCTGTCTGCCCAAATCTTATCCAATAAACAAGGACAGGGCAAGTTTCAAGTATTCCATGACCAGCTAGTAGAGCCGACAGTTTTAATGGTGGTCAGAAGTCAAGTTGACTGTTATATATCTTTGTTTTGCTGATTTTTGTGTATTCTTTAAATCTTCAAAAAATTACAAATTAATTGAGAACAGATGTTACCTGTCTAGTCACAATAAAGACAGTTCATCACATTGATGGGTTTACCACCATCAGAAAAGATTTGAGTTTAATCTCCAATATTCATTATATTGAGATTTAAGCCCAATTATTTAAACTCTGTGTCTCTAAATTTCCTCATTTGTAAAATGGACATAGTGATTGTATTGACTCCCAAAGATATTTGTGAAGAAGAAATTAGCAAATTTACATAACAAAATAAGTGCACGTACATACTATTTATTCAGTGAATATAACTGATAATTATGAGATATAGACAGTCCAATAAACTGATCCTCATTCTCATTGTAAAATTTAAAAATCATGTTATTCAATATAACTGTATAATTTTAGGAAGGAAACATTTTAATATTTTTATGACATGTTTCCACATAAGAAACACAAGATTATGAGCTGTTTTTTTTTTTCTGTGAGACAGAGTCTTGCTCTGTTGCCCAGGCTAGAGTACCATGGCGTCAGCTAGCTCACGACAAGCTCAAACTCCTGGGCTCAGGCGATCCTCCTGCCTCAGCCTACAGAGTAGCTGGGACTACAGGTGCGTACCACCAAGCCCAGCTAATTTTTTCTATTTTTAGTTCCCCGGCTAATTTTTATTTTTCTATTGTTTAGTATAGAGATGGAGTCTAGCTCTTGCTTAAGCCGTTTCCAAACTCCTGACCTCAAGCCATCCTCCTGCCTCGGCCTCCCAGAGTGCTGGGATTATAGGCCACCATACCTGGCCTATGATTATGAGTTTTCATGTTCAGAATTCTAATACCACTATTCTTATACTTCACTAAATCAATAAATTAATCCATGGCTTTGTGATAAACAAAGGATGTTTAGTAAATATGTCCATAGTTGTGAGAATATGTATTGCTTCATAATAAAATATTACCTATTATAATTAACACCAAACATTTGATAAATGTAGATGATAATCCAATTCAAATATATAAATGGGTATTAGAATATTTCTACAGTACATATAGTTCACATATTTTAACTTACTAAGTTATTTTGGAAGCTTCAGGAAAGCAACAAATGCTACTGGTCAGAAGAATAAAGCTTGATTAATAAAGAAAAACTATTTATAAGGTAAACATTCTCTTACATATTAGTATTATCTCCATTCAATTTCACAGAAGCTCAAATATGTATCTTTCACAAAACAGTGAAATAAATATGTTAAACAACAATCAAATGCTATACTAGAAAGCATCTAATTGTTTTTTAATTTGGGGTATTTGAGGGAATTTGATAAATATTTCTGATTATAGTTGAGCCAATTTATAGTTAAATTAGCTTGTTTTCTGGATTTTTCCTACTGTTTACACATTTGCTTGATTTAAAGGCAAATATTTTAAAATGAAGTAAGAGTATTGTTTCTGCAATACAATTTAGCACCACAGGATTTAGCATAAATAAACTATTTAGTTATGCCTAACATTATGTTTTGACTTAGGCATCACAAAATAAATCACGGTGGACTTTTTTGATAGCAGAGAACAGGCACAATTATATTTTTTTGTTTCTTTTTTTTTTTGCTTATTTGCTCAGCTTGCTTTTCATTTCTGTCTAAATGTAAACACTAAGTAAAAGAGGTTATGTTAGAATCTCAGAGCTGACAGTCTGGCTTACCCGCGTGTGTGGGTTTGAACGGCTTAGTGGTCAGTAACCAGACAGATTCGCATCACCCATTTACCTTGATCTGTAGTTATTATGCCACATGTAAACCCCTCCTCATACATGGTAGAGTCCTGACTGTATGCTAACTTTCGTGATGCTAAGGCTAATGTTCTTTCCACAAACATAGTAAAGATAACTAATATGCTTAAATAATCCCACACTAGGAATGTAAATTGTGAGTTATTTATTCGTAACTCATGTGTTAAAAGTTTATATTGCATTGAGGCCAATTTCATGATACTACCAAAATTCCTACCAGAGTTTTTCTTCTGAGTATAAATATTAACGCTGGATGATGGTGATGATTGTACAACAATGTGAATGTACTTAATGCTGCTGAACTGTACACTTCAAAAATGGTTACCATGCTAAATTTTACATTAGGTGTATTTTACCATAATAAAAAATGTTACTACTGTATCTAGTGACTTCACATTATATTTCTAGTAGCTTTCATTAGATATTCTGCATGCTTTAAAATTTTGGTATCATTTGACTTTAATTGATTACTTTGCATGATGATATATGAAAAGTTCAATGAAAAAAATAACAGAAATCAGCTAAATTTACTAATCCATGTATTTCAGTTAAAAGCAAAGTACTGAGCTGGTTTGATGTGAAATGTATGCATAATTTGAATTTTTGTAATTCTTGGTAATTTTCGATACCTGTTTTTTGTTCAACTTCCGTGTTTTTCCCATTTCATTTGGTTGTAATCTTAGCTGTTGTAAATGCTGAAGTAGAAAGAATCAAAGTAAAAGAATTTAAAAGTGTGATGCTGAGATTTCTGTAAGAGCATTGTTCAAGACCAACAACTGGTAGGTGTGCTCCGATACAGACTGTTATCCTATTGCTGTAGATGATTGTTTTTCATTATTTTGGAAAATTAATTTTCATGAGTGTGATATCTCCCCACAAATTATGGAACCTCATTTTGGGGATTTCTACTGGTTTACTATCAATGGACCAAATTAGGAGCAATCCTTGACACTTTTCTCACTGGTACCGTGCGTAGCTAATAGGATGAACATGCTTGGAGCATGAAAGCAATCACCCATACTGTACTTAGCCCTAAAAGACCCGGAGAAGATAAAAACTCTCAGTTTGATAGCAGGGCAATTACTGCTTTCTGTAAAGTTACTATATATACAAATGGCACATTTTTTTCCTTTTTTGACTCTCTATTCTCTCTTCTTTCTTTCTCTCTCTCTGAATGCCTCTTTTCATCTTTTTCTTCTTAGATGGATCTACATTTTCTCATGTTAAACTATTTATTTAATATAGTATAACATTATTTGAGAACTCTTCTAATTAATAAACTAGTATAGTATGAAATAATAGAATGTTTGGAAAGAAACACAATATTTGATGTACTGAAAAATCGGAAGAGTTGACAAAAGGTTTAGGGCGTAACTGTGAATAGAGTTAATTTTTAGTATATACCTTTCCGTTACACTCCACTGTCATTTTAACACATCGACCTCTAATCAAACAGGAAGGTGAGCTGGACTGAGACAGGAACTGAGGTGGGGAAAGGAGAACACCACATACTAATGTCACTCGTCAAGGTCCTAGTTCTAATATTACATGGGAGGAGTAGTTCATGATAAATATGCCATATTGGATCCATGATGAAACCCCTTCTATCACAAATAAAGGAAAATATTCAACCCCAATCTGTGCATCAGACGTCTATAACTCCTCCTCCTATTACTACTACAAAATGTGACAGAGTAGCTTCATGACATAGAGCAGCCCTTCTCGTTCCAATTCCAATGCATATTCTGAGTGAGTAGTTCTGAAATTCTTTACTTCTGTCAGGCTCCAAGGCCCAGAGATTACCATGTAGGTATCCGAGGTTTGGAGTGAATGTTTTGAAATACATAAAACAATATGTGGAATCTAATAATGGATTCTCAACAGTTTGGCAGCTGGTAAAAGTTTCTGAAACTCTTTCTACTTCAGTGCTCTCATCTACAAAATAGAGATGGTAGCAGTAGTGTGGTTATTAGGATCAAAGTATGTAATACTTGTAAAATACTTAGAACATTGCGTCACATTGAGCAAAACTCATATAAGTTAACTGTTATGCTTATTTTTATTTTACTTTAGTTTCTGGAATTCACATAATAAAAAATAGCTTTTCTGTGTTTTCTAAAGAATACATTTACATTGAGTAGAAAATTTGTAAAGTTGATACTCTTATTATAATGTTGATTTTTCTTATAAATAAGTAAAAGATAGAGAATGACTTGATTTTAAGTCCAATTCAACTAAAACTGCTTAGCACTTTTTATTTGCATATTCAGTTAATTCTAATTAATTCTTTAGTATTTTGCCTCACACTAAATTTATTTTTCTTTAATAATGTACAGTGCATCTTTAATACAAGCTATCCTCACATGAATGTTTCATTTTAATTGAATCAACAAGCAAATCTAGTATTAACAGATGGGTAAAGGAGCATAGACCAGAAATGTGGTTCAGTTATATCATGAAAATTATATCACAGATTTCTGGTTTCTGGTTCAGCATGTGAGGAAGTTGGAAGTCACCATTCCATCCTAACAATAAGTAAGAAGCTGGGAAAAAAAAAAAAAACAACTGAGAAACGTTCTTCTTAAGATCTATTAGGGAGAAGAGTTCACAGGGCAAACTGCTGCCCCTCAAATTGGAGAGGCAGGCAAGCAAACACAGAATCACAACTCACTGAAGCAGAACCTATAAATAGAAACCTCTGTGGCAACCAGTGCCTGGATAGGGAAACCTAAGCTGTGATTGATGAATTGCTACAGGCTCAGTGTGGATAAGTCTCAGAGTTAAAAACTCCAGGGGGACCCAATCATCAGGGGCCCTGACAGATTTTTGTTTTACCTTTTAGAGAGCTCCCATGTTCTCACAGTGAATATTAGAAAAAATTTGCCCGTGCTTCCAGCAGGGGGAAGGAAATAGAAACTATTTTGAAATATGCCAAAGCATTCTGGTCCTCTTAACTAAGTCTGGCCTCAGGAGAAACAGTTTAACTAGAGCCGAGCCTGCTGGGAGTTTATCAGAGAACTGACATGAAGGAAGAGAAATACCCAACTCCAGCTGGCTCTAGCTTTCCACTTCAAGAAAGCGAAATAGTCAGTTCTAGCCTTCTCCAGCCTTCCATGTGGGAGAAGGAAAATATACAACGCCAGCCTCCTCCAGCCATCCTATTCCAATAAGGAGGCGAGCTAGACTGAGAGACACGAGGTTGAAAGTCCAGAGGAACAGAATTGCTAGAAAGTTGGTGCCTAATTATGGGCCTGTAGAATGCTTCCCCTGCCCCACAGCTTATCATCACACTATACAAAGCCTATTTTCCACAGTTTCTCTTACCAAGTATTTCATGTCTGGCTATCAAGAAAAATTTATAAGGCATACTAAAAGGCGAAAAACACACTTTAAGGAGACAGAACAAGCAAAAGAATCAGACTCAGTTACGGCAGGAATGTTGGAATTAACATTCCTGGGACTATAAACTCTAACAGATAAAGTAGATTGCACACAAGAATAGATGGGTAATGTAAGCAGAGAGATGGAAACCCTAAGAAAGAACCAAAAATAAATGCTAGACAGGAAAAACAATGCAGAAATGAAACAATGCAGAAACAACAGAAAGGAAAAATGCCTTTAGTGGACTGATTTGTACACTGGAATTTCTGAGCTTGAGGATAACTCAATTGAAACCTCCAAAACTGAAAAGCAAGGAGAAAATGACTGAAAAAAAAAAAAAAAAAAGAACAAAATATCCCAGAACTGTGGGGCAAATATGAAAAGTGTAATATATGCATAGCGGAATACCAGAAGGAGAAGAAAAAGAAAGAGGAACCGAAGAAATATTTGAAACAATAATGTTTGAGATTATCCCCAAATTAATGTCAGACAACAAATCATAGATCCAGAAATCTTAGAGAACACCAAGCAGATAAGTGTCAGAAAAACCAACCAGCATGTTTAAACTTGAAAAGTCAAAGGGAAAGAAAGCCCTGAAAAAAGCCAGAAGGGACAGGAAAAACACATATTAACTATAGAGGAGAAAAGATAAAAATTACATCTAACTTCACAGAAACCATGTAAGCTGGAAGAGAATAGGGCAAAATATCTAAAGCATTGAGTGAAGAAAAAAACCACCAACTTAGAATTCTATACCCTGAGAAGTTATTCTTCAAAAATGAAAGAGAAATAAAGACTTTTTTGGACAAAAAAAATTTATGGGACTTTGTTATCAGTAGACTTGCTTTGCAAGAAATGTTAAAATGTTAAGAGAGAAAGAAACTGATATAAGTCAGAAACTCAGATGTCCCTAAAGAAAGAATAAGAAGGAGAAGAAAAAAATAGAAGGTAAAATAAAAACTTATTTTTCTTATTCTTAATTGAGCTAACACATAACAGTTTGCTCAAAATAATAATAGAAATAATGTATTTGATCATGTTTGCTCATGTATCAGTAAATGAGTAACAACATAAGAGATGGAAGGGAAGATTTAGGATTATCTTGTTATTGTAAGGTCCTTACACTACCCATGAAGCAGTACAGTGTCATTTGAAAGTGGATTTGAATTAGTTGTAAATGTGTATTGCACATTCTAGGGCAAACCACTAAAACACATTTTTAAAAAGAAGAATAACTGATATTGTATGAGAGGGGAAAATTGAATTATATATAAAATACATTACATATGTTGCTCAATTAAAACCACAAAGGGTAGAAAGATAGTGGGAATGAAAAGGGAGCAAAAAATGAGAGCAAGAAATAGAAAATAGTAACAAATGTAGCAGATAGTAATCCAACTGTATCAATAATCACTTGGAACATCTATGTTTAAAGGCACTAATTAAAAGACACAGATTGTTAGAAAGGATCAAACAACTAAATCAACTACATGTTTCCAACCAGAAGCCCACTTTAAATGTGAACACACACGTCGATTAAAATAGGTGAAGCCGGGCATGGTGGCACAGGCCTGTAATCCTAGCTACTAGGGAGGCTGAGGCAGGAGGATCGCTTGAGCCCAGGAATTCAAGACAAACCTCAGCCACATAGGGAGATCCCATCTCAACAACAACAATAAAAAGTAATTGGATGGAAATTAAATCAAATTTAGGACTACAGTTTATATTTTATACGTTCAATCTTACAGTACTATTTCCTTTCTCATTATTTTAAAACAACATTATTGAAATATGATTGACACACAAAAAGCTGTACATATTTCATGTATAAAACTAGATGAGTTTGGAGATAAGTATATACTCTCGAAACCATAAGCACAGTCAAGGCCATAAACTTATCCATCACATCTGAAATTTCCTTTTGCCCATTTCTTTCTTTCTTTATATTTTTTAAAATTTTTAAAAAATGTTTTAAAATGTTTGTTCTTTTGTAGTAAGAATATTTAATATCTGATAACTAAGCAAAATTTTAACTATACACTGCAGTATGGTTATCTATAGGCCCTATGTTTTACAGTAGATCTCCAGGACTTATTCACCTTGCGTAACTGAAACTTTGTACCCTTTGACTGACAGACACCTCCTCATTCCTCTCTCCCCAGTGCCTGGTAACCCTATTCTGTTCTCTGGTTTTATGAGTGTGACTATTTTAGATTATTCATAAAAGTGGCATCATGCAGTATTTGTCCTTCTGTGTCTGGCTTATTTCACTTAGCATAATGTCCTCCAGGTCCATCTACCTTGTTGCCTATGGCAGAATTTCTATGAACTCACTACAATTGGTCTTTATCTTCTGACCCTATGGACCAAAAGAGCTTAGAAATAATAGCTAACTCAGTAGCAGTGCACACCCTTAGCACCCAGACTGTGGTCTTCCACTTTTAAAAGAACTCAGGGATTTCTGATATATTTACGGATGAAGTGATATGGAGACATACCAAAAAGGAAAGGAGCTATGCTGCCTACTAAGGTTGTATTGTAAGGTCTTGAATGCTCAGGAGTTAATTTAAAAGACTTTCTTGGTCAAAAATAAATAATTTGAATGTCATATGCCAATACCATATTGGTTTTACTCTTGTTTTTATTTTAATGGATTTAGGGGGTACAAGTGGAATTCCATTACATGTATACATTGTATAGTGGTGAAGTCTGAGCTTTTACTTACCGATCATCCAAACCTGTTCAAAGTTGTGGGGAGAGACAAATGAGAACAGGAATCAGGTTATTAAATTAGTGTAAAGACCAGAAATGAAAGATATATCTTAAATGTACAACAGAGGTAAGGATAAAATAAATGTAAATTATAGTTTGGGGTAGGATTGTCAAGTTTTGATGATTACTTGGATAGCGATTGGGAATATAAATGTGAGAAAATCTAGGAATCCAGGCTATAGTCATGAGAAGCTGGGTGGCTTTTCTGGGAATTAACTGAGAGAGTCCATTCCTGGTAAAGAAGCAGTCTGGTGTACCTATGATGAGCGTTACCATTTTGCAACTATTTGAATAAAGGTTCCTGGGCAGGGGGTGGTGGATATCCCAAAGGAGACATCCAAAGGTTTAGGGTTGAGATATGGCTGTAGAAATGGTTATTTTATAAATGGTAGTTAAACTTTCGTTGTTCATGGGATAATGTAAATGGAATCTGAAGCATCCGGAAGAGAAAAGCCCGGTAATGTTGCATCTGGGAGGAAGCAGGGGGAAAATGATCTTCCCCCATTTAAAGTGTAAGCCGAGAAAGAGAAGCCCATGAAGAAAATTGAAAACGGTTACCCAGGGAGTTATGAAAGAACCATAACATAACAGAATGATGTCAATTTGTTATGTTTTTTAACCTTTGTAACAATTACATTGTTCTTGATGACTAAGATCATTAGTCTAATAACTATAATTAGTTATAATTATGCAAAATGGGAATGTAATTTAATGTGTTCTCTATTTACTGTTCTCAACAGATCTCATTAATAGTGTTTATGAACAAAGTGTGTGTCTCGATCTTTAGACCATCTCTAAGGTCCTTCCAGGTGTGCACCTAAGATGCTCATGAACTCATGCCATTTAATAGGCTTAGAATCATAGATTGATTCCCAGAAATGCAAGTGACTTGCACAGAACTTTACACATGAAAGTTGCTGAAAAATATCCGAGGGGCTTTTTTAGCCTAATACTCATTTTACAGATAAGTAACTCAAAGCCCAGACATGGTGATTCAAAAAGTTCAAAAGTATATCCAGTGTCAGAGTTAGGACTACAAGAGAGATGCTCTTATTTCCTGTTTCAAAACCTATATATATATTTTTTCACAGTATTTCACAACCTTCTCTTCGGCAATTAGGAATATTTTTTGAATTAACATACCTTAACTGATGACAATAGAAACTATAAATGATACGTGTCTTTTAATTATATTGTAAGTTTTCATTATGCCAAACACCAAGCTTTTTTAAAAAAATGTACTTAATAAGTACATTAGTATTATATAACACTAATAACACTTAGTGTTATTAGTTATATAATAGTATTATATAACACTTAATAAGTACATTAGTATTATATAACACAGATGATGATAATCTTTTCAAATAACATGCCAGTCTCCACAGCCATCAGTAAATATGCAGGCTGAGTACTTTTTTAAGCACTTAAATTATAATAAACTACTATTGAGAAATATGGTCAACATTATTTTTCTATTTTTGTTATTTTCATATATTGCATCTGTTTCCTTACTGAGAAAATTAACTTTAAGACCATGCAGGGATGAGGGTGTAGGAGATCCAAGACACGAAATTTATTCAGCTAACGCCTTCTAGGACCTCTTGCTAATCTGCTATCTATTTCTTCACGTTAACGCCTTATTTAACATGCAGACACACTGTGCATTTCCCATTGTCTATATCATTGTCAAAGTGTATTAAATTTCTTCGGTTACATGGCTCTTTACGTATAAATTAGCATAATATCTGAGTACCAAAGATTGCTAGAAGCACCCGATAAAACTGCAAATATCTGTACCTGTTCTCTATGTTTCCTGTTTGACTTACGCATTTCATGACACATGAGCCACATTAATCCTCAAAATATTTCTTTAAAAATCATCCTTGTGATGTTTTTAAATGATAGAAATGATCTATAATGTTTATAGTATGAACTAGTCTTCAAAATATTAGAAAGTTGAGTATGTATATTTTATAGCACTTTTAAATCTCTTGATCCTTGAAATATTATTGTTGAATGGTAATAATTGATAGAGGAAAATGAACAAACTATATAAGCTCAAATCATGTTAGCAATTAATAATACAATGGAAAGCAGAAAATTTTCACTCAACTGTATTTATATATATTCTAATAGGAGAAATTTTAGTAAAGATACAATTGTATGATAGTCATTTAATTTCATTAAAATTTTTTCTAAAGATAAAATTTGGATTGGGGAAAACTATGAACGTGCACGCAAACATACGGAGATTTATAAAATCATAAAAGTAGAGATCAATATACTTTGAATATTTCTCTGTTATACAAAAATAACAAAACTCACAGAGCATTCAAGTCTACTTATGAAAAATGAAAATAAGATGCAAGATTCTTATACTTCAGATGAAAGCATTTTTTATAAACTGAATTTTGTATGTTTATGCTGAGGAACATCACGAGTGTCCAAATACTTAAAAGAGTCTTCAGCAGTATGCTGAAATCTCTATTGCTTTAAACGAGAGATGTACAATCCCTCAATGTTGATATACACACCAGACTAGACCATCTTTATAATCAAAGGGGGAAAATGCCACCCTTAGAGTGCATATATGTTGCAAAGTCTCAAAGGAGCTTTTGAGTTTTTATAATTTTACGTGATCATTTAGATGGTAGGAAAAAGTAATATGAATATTGAAAAGCAACGTAATATCCTATATTGTGCTGATTCTACTAACTTCCATAATAAAACAGCTAATAAATTCTGAAATATTTCAAGTTGTAAATTAAACTTATTTTTCACTGTGTTTAAGAGGTGACTATCTAGGAAAAAAATAGAAAAAAATGATTCAAATTGATACTAAAATAGTGCAACTCAAAATACCATTATATAAAAGCCGTAAGTTCAAATACAACTGATCTAATATCCTTTAATCTTTATTATCCTTTTAAATTCAGATCCTAGTTAATACCTGTGAAAAATTTGGTAGATCGATTTATTCATGATTTTCTAATTACTGAATGTTTGTAAATTTGCTATATTTATTCCATGGCAGGACTATTTCTAATACTCTCACAAAATAAAATTACCCCAAAGTGTCCGTTTTTCTGCATTGTTCAAATTCTTACTATTTAGTTATGCTTTTAAATAAATTCATCTGCTGTCCACATGTAACATATGCTTCCAAAGGGAATAATTTCTTAGCTGAAAAAATTCTCTAAGCTCCAGAAAAATACTGCCATTTAAACAGGAAAGCGATTTTGAAATGAAGAATTTCTCACTATGTGACAGAAAGTATGTTTAGAATAAAGATTTCACAGTTTTGATTTGCTTTCTACATTCAAGAGCTAAGTCACAGAAGCAGAGATACTGATCTGCTTCTCAGCGTGCTCCCTCAATGGTATTTAGACAGAGTCTCTGTGATCGCATGGGTCAGAGTTCATCTCACAGCACAGGAAGCTTAGTTTTTGGCTTTTTCCCCCATTTTCCTCTTCATTGTTTAAATTAAGTCCATTGGAGGATGGGGAAATGTTGGTCAACAGGTACGAAGTTACAATGAGGTAGGAAGAATCCGTTCTGATGCTCTATTGCACAGCAGGGTGGCGGTTAAGGGTAAGGTATCTTGTACTTTACAGAACAACAGGAGGAGAGGCTTTTGAATGCTCTCATTACAAAGAAGTGATAAGTGCATCAGGTGATGGATATGCCAGATACCCTGATTTGATCATTACATAACATAAATATATCAAAACAACAAATATACCCCTGATTATGTACAGTCACAATGTGTCAATAAAAAATTCTTACATTATGTAGCAATCACATCTTTTTAAAAAAAATTTATTTTTAATTATATGGGTACATAATAGTTGTATATCTTTATAGGGTACATGTGATGTTTTGATACAGGCACACAGTGTGACTTAATCAAATCAAGGTAATTGGGGTATCCATCACCTCAGGCATTTAACATTTCTTTGTGTTAGGACTGTTTCAAATCCACTTTTTAAGTTATCTTTAAATATGCCCTAAGTTGTTCATTATAGTCACTTTGCTGTGTTGTCAAATATTGCTCAATAAATGAGAGAATAACCTCAAAGCCACCATTGGAGCATCAGAATTAAAGACGTGTTTGTGTGGAAAGGTTAACTTATTTTCCAGGCTCCTACTATCCATCCCCTAATTAAGGAAGGGTGGCAAAAAGGTTTCCCTGTCAAATTAGGTGAAAAGAATTTATTGAGCTTCTAACTTTAGCCTAGAGCTTAATTCCTTTTTTGAGAGTTCAGAAGAATGTACCCTGTACCATGTATCACAAAATCTTCATGATATGAAGTCTTTCTTAACGATGTTCTTAAATAATCTTTAGAAGTGGTAGAAAACCTAAAATCTCTCTACAGGGCAATGTTATAGTCACAGAAGAAATGATTAGACTAATTACCAAGTTTTTATGAACATTCCCTAATTGTGTTTATTTTGAGCCTGTATCAGAGAAGTTGACCCACTTAGATAGTAGTGCCAATGAATTTTCTTATTAGTCCAAGATTAATGATTGTGGTAAAGGAAAGTCTACTGATTCATATTAAACATGAGACAAAATTGTACTGTTTAGACTTTACCTTTTGAAATTAACAAAATTTTAAAGTTATGATAATAATTATCTTATAAAGTAGCTATAAGACAATACAGCTGATTCTGCAAGCATGCAGGAAATTGTATCATTATATTAGAATTATGAATAACAAAAAAAAGAGAGGAAATAGGGGAAAGAGGGAGGGACTAAGAGAGGAAAGAAAGAATGCAGTAGAGAAGGAAAGAAATTATTGGCAGACATAATTCAAAAGAAAGTAGAAGGAAGAGTTAACTTGTCATCTAGGCCATTTGGATAAATTATCATTTTATATGTGTATACATTTTATCAACAATAAAAGCATTTATTATGTGAAAATAAGACGTTTTAGCCATGTATCATAATGAAATGGAAGAATCACAGTGACTCAGAATCCAGAAGCAATGAAAAACACAAAAATTATAAATTCTTTTACCTAAAATTTAAAAGAGTTTTTATGACAAAAATGAAAAGAAGTCCAAAGGCAAACGATACATAGGGGCATTTTTGGTAGTACTCTTCAAATATAAAAGCCCTAAAAAAATAGTGTAAAAAAAGCTGAGAATCTTGTAGAATAAATAGCTAAAGTTATAAGTAAACAATTCCTTACAATTTCCTTACAAATGTCTTGATGAAATGTATTTAAATAAAGGAGAAGTCAAAACAATCCGTATTTAGTAATTATTACTAAGGATTCTATGTTATAATACACAAATCTTTTAAAATTTCATTTTAAAAAGCAACACATTAGATGCATTAGGTGGTTATACTGTGGAGAACATATGTGTGTATTTATGTCTACATACATATAAAGATGTACATATATACACAAGATTGTCACACATGAACATAAGTGTCTTAGAGATATATGAACACGAACAGGTGGTTGTGGCGTTGGATATATTTTCAGGTGCTAGCATCAGGCATGGAATTAAGAACCACTGCATATCAACTGTCTCTAATAGAGAAAAATACGATGTACTTTGTAAAACTTTTTATTATTCAGAAAGTGGTTCCTGTAATAATGAAGGAATGGATAGGAAAGGTGACTGCTAAGGGATTCATTAAGGTTTCTTTTTCATGAACTGTGGTAGTAGATAAAAATAATATGACAAATGATATAGTATACCTGCTATTGTATAATCATTGTTGCTGGTTTTTTTTTTTTCCTAAAATATATTTTCCTGTACTAAATTTCCCATCTTTATCTTCTAAATTATGCCTTTTTCAGTTTTTCATTTCTAATGTATATTATTATTTGGTTAGTATATTTACATATTTATTTAAAAAAATTTGTTGAGGTTAAATTCACATAATATAAAACTGACCATTTTAAAGTGAATAATTCAGTGGCAGTTAGTATATTCACAATGTGTACAACCACCACCTCTATCTTACAAAACATTTCTGTTTCTCCAAAGTAAAAATCCATACCGTCAAGCAGTTTCTCCTGTTACCCCTCCTCTCAGCTCCTGGCAACAGCCAATATGCATTGTGTCACCAGGGATTTAACTATTCTGGATAATTCCTACAAATGGAATCATACAATATATGTGGTTTAAAAATATAATTGAATAAGTAATGCCAGGTTTGTAGAATTTTTTCAGCTGTGTAGTTAAATGCTTTTGACACAATATGCCTATGGACAGAGCCAGAGGCTCTCCAATCCCCAGCTAAGCAAAGCAAAGGAGGTGATCTGCAGATGTCTTTATTCTGCATTATTAGAAAGGAGTGCTTTGAATTCTCATTTTGTATTTCCAGGCTCATCATTTATGTGGCATTTTTCTTTGCCTTTCAAATCTGCTTTTTGGAAGAGGCTCTCAAATTTATCTGCATTATTGATATGTTTTTCTACAAAATAAACTCTGCTCTTCTCTGACTCCAATAAAAATGTTAATTTTGTTACTGCGCTTTAAGTTTCTAAGCATCTAATCTTATTGTCTCTTTATATTGGCACATTTACTCTATGTGGCTTTCCACTGCAATTTCATGAAAGCCACAGTATTTTGCATCTATCAGATGCTAAACAATTTCCTAAGATATTTTTCATTTTTTATATTTGCAAAGGTTCAATGAATTCAAAGAAAATTCATTCTTCCTACAATAACCTAAATGCAACAGATAAAAGGATAGGAACTTAGCATTTATTTGCACCATTAATATAATTAATATCTCTCTTATTTTAGAAGTAATATTAAGTTATATATATACTTATGTAAATTATTCTTAGAAATATTATATTTACCCAAATTGATGTAAATACTTGCACAATAAAGTGAGGATCTTGAAGACACTGTATCATCAGCATGCAACCTATATTTGAAGTTGTATCAGGTCACACAGTGGCTTTCAATAACAGGTATTATAACAATGTTTTAACATAATTGGTTATGCATTGTTTTAACTGGTTATAAAGTTATTCTAATAATATTTATTTATTTTATAAATAAGTCCGTCAGAAACAATGACCTCAATTGTCTTAACAAAAATCACCATGCTTTATATTTTAACTTTTGAATTTAACCTACACACAAATTATCTTTCAGATTTTTATGTTTATCTCCAATGCACACTTTATTTGGATATTGAAATTCACAGACTAATCAATAAAATTAATAATATTACTTTTATTTTCATGAATAACAGTATATAATTTATTTAGCAAGAAATTTTAGCTAATGTGAACAGACTTGAATTGTCTGGAGTAACGTGAAATAAATGGGCTTCATAAATGCCCAAATTATTTTCAGAACATCAAGCAGTGTGGGTTCATAAAATAAGTAGACTTGGTGCATTTTACTGTAAATGTAGTTCCTCTCACTACAGTGAATTGTTTCAGCTACAAAGGCATAGTACACCTAAGAACTTACAATTTGTGATGAGTATAGGACCATACTAAGCACCAAGGAGATAATTCAGTTCAATTAAAAAGTCACCCAGTTTCACTATTACCATCAACTCAAATTAATCAGATAGTTACACAACCATTGGTTTCACAATGGGTGTTTGTTCAACCAGAGGCACTGGGGGAAAAAAAGCCTGATACTTCTTGTCTTACAATCTTGATTATTTTATATAGAAGAAATACGTATGTAAGATTTCACTTTCACATGCCCACAGGGGCTGACAGGGAATAGAACTCTGTTAAAAAAAAAAAAAATGTGGGAGGGCGGGCAAATTGGTGGTGAGATGGAGAATGCTCTGTCAACTGCATTCAAAATGATTAAAAACAGCACACAAAAACAACAAACACGAATCAGTCTGAAGGGCAGATCCCCCCAGTTTTCTGTATCTATATATGATCAATTCAACTCTAGAATATAAATAGCCAGCAATTAATTTAATCTAACATTGATTTTGCTGTCACTCAGACGTATTTTCTGACTATGTTACATAACATTTTACTTAAACAGACATTAAGGAAATACCATTGTTCAGTAATTTTAGAATCTCTGGCCGTGTGTTTTAGTGCCTACAGAATGTCAGCATTGAAAGTGGAAAGCAAACTGATAATCTCGTGGAGGAGCATCTTCATGCCACGACTGACTGGAGCACAGACTTCCGTGAGACATGGCTCTGGCTCAGAACATCGTAGGAAGATAATTTACTAAAGGAAAGATTATGGTTAAATCACATATTTAATAAGGCCCATTGATAATGTAGAAATATTTAAATATCAAGGGAATAAAGATGTCTCAATCCTCTGCTCATTTGAAACCATCCAATAAAATAAAATGTAAAGACCTTTTTACTCTTCACAAATTCCAAGTCTTTAATAGACAGAAGCTCAATTATAAGAAAAAACGAATGTGATAGCCTAGAATCAGCCTCCAGCCTTTATTTAACCAACATATTTATCGGCAGGCCTTATGGAGGAAATAATTACCAGGGAGAAAAGAAAACAAACAACAAAGAAAGATGGCCCCATCTGAAACATCAAAGTGAGCCTATAGCTTCTTTTAGGAAAGGGCAATCTGCCATTTTAAAATTCAAATGAATGACCTTTTCCAACACATTGGAAACAGAAATACATAAATAAACACAGGAAACTGAGATGAGTTTTATGATTCTAATTGTAAAGAGAAACAAAAACAACAATAAAACCCTAGACCTGGGCCATAAAGTAGCCTCAAAAATTTTACAAGAATTGAGATTTTCCAGGGTGTGGTCTTTGAAAACATTGTAATGGATGGGAAAAATTAACAGCAACAAAAAAATGATAACCATAAAATCTCTACCGGCCTAGCAATTAAACTATGGACTTTCAAATAACCCAGGAGTTAAAGAAATGACAATGGAAACTAGAAAATCTTTTGAAGAAAATGAAAATGAAGAAAGGCTATATTAAAATTGTATAACGCAGCTAATACATTGTTCATGAGAAAATTCTTCATCTTAAATGTGTATATTGGAAATGAAGAAAGATTGAAAATCTAAGAATCGATCTCTCATTTCAAGAATCTAGAAAAACAACAGGAAATAAATATAAAGGCAGTAGAAGGAAGAAAATAATAAAGAAAAGGTCAGAAATTAATGAAAAAGAACAATAGAACAAATGAATAAAAGTGTCGATTCTTTGACATTAACAAGTGTGATAAGCATCAAAAATAACTTACCATGATGGAAAAAGTGGATAAGTATATATTGTCAATAATAAAGAAATTAAATAAAACAAGACAAAATGTACAAAAAGGATGATTGCAACCTATCGTGTAGACATATAAAAGATAATATAAGATATAAAGAAGAACTTTAAGCCAATAAATTTGTCATTTTTTAAGCAATGGGGAAAATTTCTCAAAAACACAACTTACCAGTATTGACACACATACAAAATATGAAATCTGAAGAGTTCAATATGCATTAAAAAATATTAAAGCTCTTAATAAGTAATGCATTTCCCCACAAAAATTTAAGTACAAAAACTAGTAGTCTTAAATAAAATTTTGAAATAACAACAGAAGTCTCTTTCCCAAATTGTCTTATAAGGCAAAGCTACCATTTTCATAATATAGTAATTCAGTAGAAGGGATATTATAAGAAATGAAAATTATCAACTGGTCTCTCTTAGAAAAAAATATATATACATATATATACATATATATATTCTAAACAAAAAATGAGTGGAGTTTATTCCAGAAATACAATGCTGATTTAATAGTTGGAAAATAATCAACATAATGCACCCACAACATTAATGAAAGAGTGAAAAATATCATGTTTCAATAAATACAAAAAAAATAAAATATGTAACACCCATTTATGGCATAGACTCTTTGGAAACAATAATACAATACAACTTTCTTAATATTATAAAGAAATCACACAAAATCATATAGTTAGTCTCATATTAAGTGATTAAGAATATTAAAATATTTTCCCTCAGGCAAGAAAAAAATGAATTATGCCCACTGTTACTATGCAATTCAATGGGATACTGGAGTTCCAAGACAGTGCAATAAGAAAAGAAAAAAAGTTAAGGTATAAAAACCAGAAAAGAAGAACTAAAGCAGCAATTACTTGCCAATGACAGAATCATGTAATTAAAATTCTAAAACCTCTGAATGAAATGTTATTAATGTAGTAAGGTTTCTGGATAAATCACAATATACAAATCAATTTTATTTCTATTTCTCAAAAATAACTAGGTAATTAATTCACATTCTTACCAGCATTATTTTCAATTATTATTATTATTTTTTGCCCGGGTTCCACAGAATATTTCCAATGTTATTAAAGAAACATTAAATACTGAAGTACAAAACCTTGAAACTACAAAACAAGTTTGAGAAAAATTTTAAGTGTCTATATAAATGGAGGAATATGCCATGCTTATTTTTATATTTTCATATTATATAAAGCAGATGTTTCTAAACTAATCTGTATTTCCAATGAAATCCCTATTTAAATTGCAGCCATTTTTAAGGGTAAGCAGGTGATTGACAAGCATTGTCTGAAGTTTACATAAAATAGCAAATGGCCAAGAATAGCCATGGCTGTCACAAAGAAGAACAAAACTGGATGATTTACACAGTAAGAGACCAAGACAAAATGGAGTCCAGAAACAGACCTCAAAGCATAGAGCTACCTGATGTATGATAAAGGTTACAATAGAACACTGCAGGAGAAATAGAAACTTTTTAATAACTGTATCTAGATTAATTAGATATTCTTCTTAAAAAGAAAGCTATTTTGATGTTTACTGTACACTATATCTAAAAATTATATTTCAGAGATATCACAAATATTAATATAAAAGATAAAACTATAAAGCTATAAAAGAAATCATAGGTGAACATCTTCATGACTTTGATGTAGGCAAAGTTTGTCAAAAAGAAAAGACTATAAGTGAAAAAGGATACACTGAACTACGTTGAGATATATATCCATCAAAGGACGTTATTAAATGAATGTAAAGGCAAATCACAATATAGGAGGGGATATTTACAATACATACTCCAAGAAGAATTTGTATCTAGAATATATAAAAAGGGCTGTTTTAAGATCAGTTCTATAATCAGACTGTCCCCAAAGAAAAATGAGCAAAAACATAAGCAATTCACAAAAGAGGTTATTCAAATGGAAATATATGCATTAAAAAGTGCCCCCAACTCCCTCAGTAATGAGGCAAATGCAAATAAGATGAGAAATAATACTACATTCCCCACAGACTTACTAGAACAATACGTATAGTGAAAGGGTAAAGACAACATGTGGGACGAATGGACGTCTCATACATAGCTGGTGAGTAAACGGCTATAATCATTTTCAAAAGCTATTTGGTACTATTTGCTAAAGTTGAACACAGGCATAGCTATGGTAAACAATTTTAGTTCTAGGAATATCCCCAGAACAAATGTGTACATATGTTCACAAAAAATATATACAGCACAGGAATGTTTGTGGTAATGCTATTCATAATAGATTAAAATTAGAAATGCCCAGATGCCCATGAACAGAAGAATGTATAAATATGTTACAGTATCCAAGAAAAGAAATGCTACAAAGGGTAAGAATAAACTATAATGCAGGTGGATCTCACACACAACAGTGAGCAAAAGAAGCCAGATACACATACAGTACGGGTTATTTAGGTAAAGCTCAAAGCCAGGTCAAACATATCTATAGAGCCTCGTGGTTACCCCAGGTGTTGGGATTCTATGGGGGTTATGAGTGATAAAAGAGAACAAGGCGCCTTTGAGGATGTTAAAAATGTTTAGTTTCTTGATATGGGTCTGGCTACATGGATTCCTTTGCATTGTAAAATTCATTGAGCTTTACAAATACCATATGCACACTGGTTTGCAGATAGTGTATCCTCAATAAATAGTTAAAAAAATTTGCATGGAAGGACTGGAATGAAGCAGATTAAAATATTGAGAATGTGTATCTCTATAAGATAAAGTCCACCCATTATTCTTATACCTACTGCAGGGATTGTGTTCCTAATAGAATTAGTATTCAATGGGATGTTAAGAAGCGTCTAAAAAAGAATTAAGTACTCAAATATCTACTTCTTAGTGAATGACAATTAATATTCTCATATTAAAAACAATGAGAAATTCCAGAGCAAGCAAAGCTATTTAATTTTGTTTGACTTAGAATTCACAAAATTGTCAACAGACATTATATTCTCATATTCTCTGTGAAGACCTGGAGGAATCTGAAATTCTTTTACAAACTTTGAAAAAACACTGCAGTTTCTAAAACATTCTAAGAAAGTCCCCACGGAAGGAACAAGCTATAGACTGGAATAGCAGTTTACAGCCTCCTCCTTCCACAAAGGCTCCGATTGAAATACAATTTCCTTTTCTACCAGTGGCTTAGAGTGAGGGTCACCCCAAGTGACTCAGTCATGCAAAATAAGCCTTTGCTTTTATAACTAATCGCTGTGATTTATGGTTCTCACACTCAGGTATAAATAAGCTAAGATTTTATTTTCTATAAATCAATTCAGTCTTTGAATCCTTATTCATTTCTGTCATTTGTAAAACTAGACCTCAACTCTATCCTAATTTTTATACTGCCCTGTAAGGCCCTTATTTGTCTGGTTACCTCTAACCTGGACTTCAATTTCTCCTTCATGTGTAACCATTTTTTAAAAATAGTTTGGTCTTATATAAATATCCACATATATACCATATATATACATTCTATTTATGTATATAAATTCCTTCTATATGAATTCCCATTCTTAGATAAGCAATGACATATTTATACACATTTTAATCTGCCCGTGTATTTCAGCTTATCTTGAAGATACCTTCATAGGCCATGTGTGAAAGTACACCTCATTTCTTCTCAGGGCTGCCTAGTACCCTATTATATGATTGTACCATGGCTTGTTTAACCATTCTCTGATTGATGAATATTTGAATTTTCTTGGTCTTCCGTTTAAGAGATGCAAAGAATAATCTTGTGTATACTAATGATTGCAATTTAAGGGCAATTCAAAGGTACTTCAAGCAAGAAAGATGCCAATACTTACAGAGAGGGTTTTGTACTAACTGTATGACTTGTCAGAATTGGGAATTCTTTCTTTGTTGACTAGACAATATTTGGATTATTTTAATTGCATTGAACTATAAATCTCTTGGCATCCTGTGCCAGACATCACTTCAGTTACTTTGCATATTAAATGTAGTTTCAAACACTATTTAGCTATTACTAACACTTTGACCAGTCCTTTGAATGAAGGAGGGAACATCTGATCACTGCGATGACACCGAACTCTGGAACTTATGTTGTTGAATACTGGATACCTGGTGGCTTTTATCTAAACCCAACTTGCTGTTGGGGCTACCATATGGTATTTATACTCCTTTTAATTACCTTCTGCAAAACAGAAATTAAAGGCTAATTATGAAATCCATTCATAGATTTTATTCACATTCTTTGGATACAAAGGGAAAAAAATGTCACTTTTCTTTGTTCTTAATTTATAAGTGAAGAAAATATATACAAATTGTTGAGAAATTGAATTCTTTTCAAACACTAGAACTTTACGCAAGAATTTGCAGATATTTCTTGTTTTTCCCCTTTAAAATGGTAGATCTAGGCCATTTTGTATAATGGGACAACAGAATTTAGCTAATTTTAAGAAGAATGGTTACTGTTTAATAGTCACATTTCTTTATGCAAAGAGAAACAATTTCACATGGTCTAGTTAAGTTCTCAGGCTACATCTAAAGACATTTCTGAGATTCTTACATAATTGCAAACAAAAATAGGTGGCTCTGTGAGTCCCAACTTCATCAAATTTGTTTATTGGTTCAGCCAATTCACAAGTCCCGACTGAAAAACATTCAACAAAGCTTTTATATGAGGGAGGTTAGATTTACATGTCTAATTCATATTTGGAAAAGTATACTTTTGCTTATTATTTTCTTTTCATTCATTTGGGTGATGAGTATTGAATATTTATTATATAAAGTTAACTTCTAGTAACAATATCTACTATATATAATTTGGTATATAGGAAATAAAATTTTGATTACAATTATTATGACTTAATTTGGGGTTGTTTTCTAGAAAACAATCTAAAAAATAATCTGGAAACTATCCTGTAGGGATACCCCTATGAAACACATTTTATTTTCCTTAATGTTAGTGGTACTACTGTTTATCTTATCAAAAATGACCTTTTAGTGGAGAAAAGTTGGGAAGTTCCATTTTCTGTTATTTTTTTGAGATATTCTTCTTTTGAGTAACTAGGTTTTATTTTATGACTGCAGCAAATTTTGTAACCTTTTAAGTTTTTACTGTTAAAGGGTATTAATATAAATCTATAGAGTGAATCTAATCATATTAGTATAATTCATGTTTCTGAATATTTTATGTGCTTATCATTGTTTTACTTTTATTTTTCTTAAGAGGCATGATTTTTACTCTCTGATTCACTAATGTATCTATCCACTTTTATTACTGAAAGAGACATATTACCATCATGTTATAATTACTAATGGCAAGAATAATAATTATACTTCGTGTCCAAGACCACTGAGTATCCACAACGTCAAAAAACTGATCAACTTATCTTTAAAAGTGGATACACTAAGAAATAGTCTATTGTTTTAAGTCACCAGGTATCAGCAAAAGCAGATACTTCTTTATTAGAATTTTACATATAAGAGAAAAAGCAATTTTTCTCTTACATATTGAAGTATTTGAACAGAAAAAACATGTATTTTCTGGAGGTTGTCAGCAGGAAAAGATGCATTAGTGGGTGCATGATGACTTCATAACCTGCAGTTATGCACATAAATGAATTAGAACAAAATGAAGCATTATCAATCTTAATGCACATTACAAAACTGGGAGAAACAATAGTACCATGACAGTAAATTAGTTGTTTGAAAATCAGTGATGTTAGATTGACTAAGATGTATTTTAGAAATGGTGATCACGGAATGAAATGCTAAAGGCCACCCCTACCCCCACAAGTCTGTCTTACACTTATCCGACCACAAAACAGTTGAAAGAGGCTTTGGATCCAACCAGCAGCTGCAATAAGAAGCAATTAATGATCCATAAAAGGGGATCAATCTTCATGTGTAGCTTACTTTACAGATAATTTTCAGAATGATAGCTCATATTGAACAAATTAAAATAGAACAAAGCACTATAAAAAGTTTCTATATATACACCCATTGTCATAACCTTGCA
The DNA here is from genome assembly GCA_963574885.1 of Lepilemur ruficaudatus. Lineage (NCBI taxonomy): Eukaryota > Metazoa > Chordata > Mammalia > Primates > Lepilemuridae > Lepilemur > Lepilemur ruficaudatus. Next base: position 1,221 of record CAUYRT010057173.1, on the reverse strand, counting down.
GAAACACAAAAAGCAATCTGACATAAAGAAGGCCTTTGAACTGCAGAAAAATATTGCAATAATTCTCCATAATTCTTAGACACGGCTGGGACCCTAAGAGGATGGAGGTGGAACTTTTCCAGCCTTACACCTCATTTCCTCAAACTCCCGTTTATATCTCCTCAACTCAACAAAATACCTGGGCTCTGTTTAAGTTCTCCTTCCCAGAACACAGGAAAACCCTTACCACAACGCAGGAAGTTTGGGCAGTGGTAGAAGGCATCTTCCTGGTTGGTTTCTTTTCTTTTGGTGATCATGATACTATGCTGCCTGCTGCTGAATGTCAGCAAAGAGTGCTTTTTGCTATGTTGTCTAATTTTGTAATTGTTTAGAATTGCTATATAGTTTATCTTTTAATGAATGTTCACAAAGTAGCCACAGAAAATTCAAAGTACTAACTAAGATACAGCATTTTTAGGTTATATCATTTCTCCATATAAAACACAATAATCACATAGAATTATACTTAATTTTCAAATAATATTGATTGTAATAAAATTACTTAATGCTTTGCCCAATTCAGAGTAAAAAAATCAAAATAATTAGTTACAATTTTAAAAAATTACACACAATCATTACATTTTGGATGGCAAACATTCGTCACCTCAATCACGTTGATAGGTGATTTTAGACCTAGGTGCTCTAAAGAAGTAAGAGCACCTAATTCCTACAAGAGCTAGAACTAATCTAATATGCCATATTTTTTGTTTGTTTTTGCTTTAGTCAGTAGCCTCACTCTTTCTTCCTAATATTATCAGCAGAAAGAATAAAGATCATTATGTGAATAATGTGCGATCCATCAGCATGACCTCTAAATACCAAGAATAGAACACACATTCTTTAATTCCTATTTATAAAGTCATAGTTACATTTCTCTGAAATGCCTATTTGTAAGACTATTAATGACTATGTTCTAAGGCAATATATAAAATTGTTTTTCCAAAAAGATCAATATAGATAACATGATAAGTTTAAAAATATGTCAACATGATTAATCACATAAAATATTTGATGCTTCATAAAGAACAGGTCATAAATGGCTTTATTCATATTAATAGTGATATTATGAGACATCAAATATTTCCTGGTAGATATTTCCTAGAATAGTTAATTAATTTAACTATAATAGCATAATCTTCTTCTGTTAATTACAGTTTTACCAACAAAATATTGCAGGCATCA
>CAUYRT010057169.1:0-18525 GCA_963574885.1 Lepilemur ruficaudatus | reverse complement strand
ACCCAGAAAATATCAGCAGTTGCATGTTGAAGTATTTCCTTCTTTTCAGTCTTTCTTTCATTTTTGGCAATATTTTGTAATGTTTTAGCCTTTATTTTGTCTGTGTCCTGTTTTTTTTTTTTTTTTTTTTTTTTTTTTTTTTTGACATATTCGCACGGTGTTGCCTGGGCTAGAGTTCCGTGGCATCAGCCTAGCTCACAGCAACCTCAAACTCCTGGGCTCAAGCAATCCTTCTGCCTCAGCCTCCCGAGTAGCTGGGACTACAGGCATGTGCCACCATGCCTGGCTCATTTTTTTCTATATGTTTTTAGTTGGCCAATTAATTTCTTTCTATTTTTTAGTAAAGACGGGGTCTCACTCTTGCTCAGGCTGGTTTCGAACTCCTGACCTTGAGCAATCTACCTGCCTTGGCCTCCCAGAGTGCTAGGATTACAGGTGTGAGCCACCGCACCCAGCCGTCTGTGTCCTGTTTTTAAAAATTCACCTTATATTATGAACATTTTTCTGTCATTTACCAGATTTTAAAAACATGATTTTTTAATCATTATTTTTTAATTATAAAAATAATAATTATAAATAAATCAAAGGATTTCCACTCCAAATCCACTCCCCAAAAGAAATCGCTACTAACAGTTTGAGACTTTTTTGGTTCTGGGCATAGTCTAAAATTTAAATTTTAGAGCAAATAAACAAACGGGCTTATATTATTTAGTCACGTGCTCTTAAAAAAGATTTAGCATTTTGTGAGCACTTTTTCTTTTTTACTAAAAATAGTGAAAACATGATTTTTCATAGCTACTCAATATTCTACTATTGAACATTCACATTGGTTGGCAGTTTTACTATTTTAAAGAATGCTGAAATGAACATTCTGATACATACTTCTTTATCTACAAGACATAAGAGTATTTTTAATGGCTCTTGGATGCTAAGAAGGTTGGTCCCAAGGATTCAGTCTCTAAATAGGGCTCTTGGCTTTGGCCTCACCCTGGCTCCTGCCTCTGGCCGACTCTTCACAAGTCTCTCAAGCCCCTTTGGGTTGGGTGCATGCACAGCGTGGGTCACTGGGGCCCAGGCCTCCCTGGTCACTCCCACACAGCAGTGGCATTTTCCCAGAAGAAGGAGAAACTTGGGGGAACTCAGAGTTGCAGAAATGACCTGGAGAGGGAGGGTGTTCCGATGATGCCCCACAGTGAACCCCCAGGGCTGGGAGTGGCTGGGGCCAGGGGAAGGGGGAGGAAATGGCCCTTCTCCCTAGAAGGGGAGTCTTTCTCCTCCAGCTCGCTCCTGAGCCACACTGGAATAAATAGCTCTGGGACATGAAAAATGTGAAGTTATCAGGATGATTAAAGGTGGAGGACAGTGTTCTCCGCCCTCCTGGAAAGGTCAGGTTGACTGTATAGAAAAAGCAATAGATGACAGATTTCAGGACTGAGGCTTTTAGAACGGAGCTCACAGAGCTTGCTGCGTGAGAGCAGGGATACGATGTGCCGTTTCACACGATGGGAAAACTTGCCTCTTGGTGAAAACCTGGAGAGTGTTCATGGTTCACTGAGAATAAACAGGAAATCACATCTTCCCAAGATGTGCGGAGATAAGGGAGGAATCTCGGTCCTTGAGAAACACAGCTGACGTGTGATTTTTCCAGGCCAGGGATGCAGTTCAAGAGTCTTGGCAGCCATTTCTCATGTCCTCAAGAGTTTGTTGCTCTGGGATCATCCCTGTATAAACCCATCCCTGAGATTGTTCAGCGGGGAAAAGGATCAATTTAGAAGGAAGAGAAACCACGAAGGCATGGAGGCTTCTGCAGACACAGAGCTGGAGTTTACAATGACAGGTGCCCAGAATGGGATGGGAGGTCCTCAAAGCCTCCTGGGACATATGCCTAGTGGTCACAAGTCTCTAACTCCTTGGACAAGACCTATGTACCTGTCAGGATTCAATTGGGGAAGCAGAAACACTAGGAATATCTACATCTATATTTCTATGTCTGTATATAGGCCAGATCCCTATAACCAGTTATATATGTGTATTATATATAATATATAATATTGGTACATTATATATTTAGAGAGTTGCTACTATTGGTAAGGTCGAATCCATACCACAAGCTTATATATAAAATATAATATTATATTATACATTTATAGAGAGAGACAGCTCCCACAATTTATTGGTAAGGTCAAATCCTTGCAACACATTTTGATATATATATATATATAACATATATTTTTATGTTGCTATTTTACATATATATATATGACTAAAAAGTATAAGACAGCAAGAACAAACTGGTGCCCACAGGATGAGCAGAAACCCGTCAGTCCTTGTTGCCTCTGGCCTGGGAGACTGGGTGGCGTGCGCACCCCGCAGAAGCTGAGGTCTCCATCAAAGAGTGAAACAAACATGTGGGTAGGAGTCATGGCATGGGAAGAAGGATCCGGGGGAATGCAGAGCAATCACAGTCCTGCTCCCTTATAACTGTGAGCCGAGCTGGCTGATAAGTGAAATTGGTGAGCTACAAAACACCAGCTGCTTCCCTCCTGCGGGCACATCTCTCACAGGAACCTCTCTTGTGGCCACCCTAACCAGAAAAATACAGGAAAGGAAGTCCTGGGCACTGCAGTTGAGCCTAACTGAGCTAACGTATCACAAAGCTGCCACAGTCCTCTTCCTGACCACATGTCATGAACACACGTCTCCTGAAACCAGACTTAATCTCCAAATAAAGAAAATCACAAGTCATGCTTCCACTTAACTTAACACAACGATTTGGGGTATAAACAGAGACACTCCAACTCCTTCTCCAAAAGGAGGTACACAGTTCTTTTTTTTTTGATCTTTGAGTACTGTTCATTCTTCTCCTAGGAGACTCGTGCTCTCCCTTTTATACCCTCTGCCTTAAATGCTGAGATACTAAGTTAACATCTATTAACACATTTTATGTAAGATGATAAATAGCGAAAGAAGCAAAAACATTTGCTTAATATACATATAAACATTCATATCAAAAAAGGAATAAATATTCATAGCTATTATAGTGATCTCTGTAACTGGTCACAGGGTTGTGGCTGGTATTTATAACTACCTTCTATCTATCTCTATTTATATCTACCTTCTATCACTACCATTCCCTTTGCCCTTTGCCCTCAACAAGCACTTCAGCTGGTCATGGTTCCTTGCCTAGTGGGTTTCCTAGACCTTCTTTGCTGAAGGATCTGGGCCATTAGTAGTTCTGCCTCAATTGGGTTGTTGACTTTAATCACAGGGTGTGGGAATACTAGGAGGTGCCCCAGAGGACCTTCTGCATTCCAGACACACTCCTCCTCATCCCTCTTGAGTGGCAGCAGCCAAATTTTCCCTGATAGGCAGGATTGATTATCCCAGAGTGTACAGTAACCCCCTTTTAGGCCTATTGATTCACTGGAGCGAAGAGCTCAAAATGGCTGGATGGAAGTCTCTAATTCCAGTTCAATGGAATAATTGCTGTGCTGTTAGAGGTAGCATTTCTCCCTTTGGAACCAAGACCACTAGCCCAGCAGAACCTAGAGCTACGAGGACAGGAAGCAGAATTTTGCTAGTGTAACAGTGAGCGGGGCCCTCCCATTTCCAGTACTTGATTCACTCAGCCTCTTTCCCCAGATGCTTCCATCATTGGCCAAGGGACTCATGGACAAAGTAGCCCTATGGCTCAGGAACACGGACTTCTACTCACCTCAGCCAATATGGTTTCAGCCACTGCTGAGTGCTGAATCTGCCAACAGCAAGACCAACCCTGAGCACTTGAAATGGCACCATTCCTCAGGACTGGGTGGCAGGTGGGTCACCTTGGACCACTTCCATTATGGAAGGGAGAATATGTTGTTCTCACCTGTGAATCCTGGCTGGGGAGAAGTAGTACCACATATTGGATGCTGATCTAGAGCATTTTCTGCATCCTGGAGGATTTTGCCCCACCCTTTCAATGTTTTGCCACCTGCCTAGTGCTGTAACAAAGTCTTCAAAAGGCCATTCCACCATCAGCCACTTCCAGATGATGAGAAATGACCTCATCAAATGACCAGTGAATTCTATGAACATGGGCCCATTCGTTGCATTTCATTTTTCATGAAGTGAGTTCCTTGGCCAGAAATAAGGCTGTTTGGGATGCCATGAAGGTGGATAAGGCACCCTGGAAGTCACAGATGGTAGTTTTGGCAGGAGCATGGCAGGCAGGAAAGGCAAATCCATATCCAGAGTAAGTGGCTAAGAACAACATATTCTCCCTTCCATAATGGAAGTGGTCCAAGGTGACCCACCTGCCACTCAGTCCTGAGGAACGGTGCCATTTCAAGTGCTCAGGGTTGGTCTTGCTGTTGGCAGATTCAGCACTCAGCAGTGGCTGAAACCATATTGGCTGAGGTGAGTAGAAGTCCATGTTCCTGAGCCATAGGGCTACTTTGTCCATAAGTCCCTTGGCCAATGATGGAAGCATCTGGGGAAAGAGGCTGAGTGGTATCCATAGAATGGGTCATCCCATCCAGTTGATTGTTAAATTCCTCCTCTGATGAAGCCACTCTTTAGTGAGCATTTGTGCATGAGGTACCAATATCTCCACATCTCATTTCCATCTGGGGAGGTCTAGCCACATACCTTTTCCTAGACCTCCTTGCCACTAATTTTCCAGTTTTCTTCCTTTTAGTCCCTGACCGTCTGTCAAAACCACAGCCCCTGAAGCTGTTTAGACCCATACTTCTTGCCGTCTCTCCTTCTAGGAAAAGTAAATGATAGGGCACCCTACTCCAGACCCACGGGAATGCTCCCCTGTATCACTGTCCTAGCGTAGTCCATTGTGGGCTGTGGGGCTGCAGCCACCTACTTTCACATGCAGAACTATCTGTAAACCTTGCCTGAAGATTCTTCTTTCCCCTGCTCAGTCAACTGGATGGGGGCCATAGGCACAGGTTGAAAGAGAGAAGGCAACGTCACAGGTAACAGGGCTGTGGGGCTGGGGCCACTTCCTCATGCAGCTATGTCCTCAGATCTGTGCAAGCCTGGTCTCACGCATATCACTTCCACTTGATGATGAAGTGCTGCTGTAAATGCTGAAATTTATGGCTTCCTGAGTCAGACAAACCCCGGTTTATGCTATGTAACTCAGACCACACAGTAACTTGCTGTCACATAGTCATTTTGTCTCAAGACCCAGTAGCAAGCCAAAAGCTGTATTGTACCTCCTTCCCACTGGTAGGATGAGCCCAGTGCAGCAACTTGTCCTTCACCTTGAAAGAGATATCTCAGTGTTCCCTAGATTAGGAAATCTTATTGAGATGGTTGAATACCATCCATGTAATGGGCCAGCATAGTGTCCTGTGGCATGGAAAGGTTGTCATGTCCCTGTGGACTAGACTATGGCATAGAATTAGAGATTTTCCATAGCCTGGAGGTAAAACAGTGAAGGGTATTGCATGCCTTGCCAGCTGAAAGAAAACTGCTTCTGGTGGCCTTATTTATAAGGCCAGATAAAAAGGCATTTGCCAGATGGATAGCTGCATACCAGGTATCAGGGGATGTGTTGATTTGCTCCAACAGCAAAGCCATACCTGGAAAAGAAGCTGCAAATGAAGCCACCTCCTAATTAAGACAATCCACCATCATCCTCCAAGCTCCCTCTGTCTTCTATGTGGTCCAACTATTATAGGCCAGTTGTATTGGGATGTGGTTGTAATTATCTTCCCTGTACCTTTCAAGCTCTTGGTGGTGACACTAATCTCTGCAATCTCCCCAGGAATATCCTATTGCCTTCGGTTTGCTATGTTCCTAGGTAGAGACAGTACCAGTGGCTTCCACAAGGCCTTTCCCATCATCATAACCCACGCCCTGCTGGTGTCCATGCCAACCATGACTGTAGAAGTGACCAAAGGATGATTTCAGGACCCACTGGGCCCATTGTGAGATGAAACTAAACCAAAACTCCATTAATCATCTGACCTTCATAAGTGCCTACTGCTGTGATCCACCTACTCTGACTGGTGGGTCGCAGTGACATTTTAGGCATTCAGGAATTACTGCTAGTTCAGACTCAGTGTCCCATAGTCCCTGAAAAGTCTGATTGTTTCTCCTTCACCAATGCACAGCCACCCTGGTAAATGGCTATGGGTCCATATGGGAAGGACTGGGAAGCATATATATAGTATACATTTTTGCCAGTATGGCAGGGTCCTTCTTCAAGCATGCACTGATTATGGGTTGCTGAATCAATCAGTTCACATCTGGGAATTGGTCGAGAGGCTACGACTCTCTCATCCGGTGACTTAAACCAGATTTCTATTCATTAGACTTAGAGCTTTTCCACTTATGCAGATAAAGAAGACTTAACATGCTACCTATCTATTTTAGTGTTAAGGACAGTATGATCAATTAGTAAATGCCAAAGATCCCTGTGAATCTGACTATTTTTATACTGCTTTGGCTCCGATGTCACTTGGCCCCCGCCATCCCAGAATCCTATCGTCCCCACTACATTCGGGAATCATAATTCGGTCACATTCACACTGTGATGTCTGACCTACAGGGAAGAGCGAGCATAGAACTCTTCAAGGATGTGGGGAAGGGGCTTCCTTCATGAATTTATCACAGACTTGGTGAAGGGTGTGTTCTCTGGATCCTTCCAGAACGGATGAGCAGGCCTTACACAATCAATCTAGCCTAGTATCCTAATCTCCTTAGGTCTTTGAATACTTGCCTTTGTAGTACACCAAGAAGTTATGGTACTTCAATTTCATTTACTGTAGACCACATTTGGGTACATATTTCAGTTAACCAACCAAGCAAACATTAGAGCTATTCCTGTCTCCTGAACTAAAGCATGGAATACAGACTCTGCTCAATGAGCTGTTATCAATAAGTTGGGCCTGAGCCAATTTGTACTTCATTCCCCTGAGCTAATGCAGGAGTGGAGTGGGAGTGGGGGAGAAAGCTAGGAAAGAGAATCCACAGGATTTAATGAACTTGGGAGTCGCCATTTTCATCATGATGTACATTCTGTAGGGGCCCAAGAGAACGGTCAGGCAGCCCTCCTAACTAAGGCAGCTTAGTTAGCTTTAATTAGCTTTCCCTTGCATTGTTGGCTCATTCTTGGTTTTCAGTGTGGAGGTGAGCAGATGGCAGAATTGGGAAAGGATGCCATTGTCACCTGGATCTTATATTTGGTACTTCCTCTTAGTAGGAAGAGTAGCTTGATCTCCAGCTTTCTCCTCTTTGAATGGGGTATTGCTTTATGGAAATTGTGAGGATTAGAGAGACTAGAAAGAGCTTGGCACATAGTAGGCATATAATAAACAGCTGGTATCTATTCTTATCCTTAGACCTAACTATGGAAATAAAGTCTATTTTCCTTCTTTTTTTCTTGAATACTTTTGAGAGCTTTTTTGCTTTTGGTTTGTTATTATAGTTTCTTCCTATATATCCTTAATTTTGTGTAGTCAGCAAATTATACTTTTCATACCCATTTGCCATTTCTTCAGATAACTATCTGAAGGATCTGAAATCCCAGAGGGAATCAGAAGATGCAGTGCCTGAAATAGCAAAACATGTTTATGACTGGTTTATTCCAGTTTTAATGCGAATGCTGCTTGACCAGTGAGTGATGTGCACCATTCACTGACTTTGCTGTTTCTTTACCATTTGTTTTCTAACATTCGGAAGAGCAGTTGTCAATAGACAGCCAATGAATAGGAGATGCGGATATAGGGGACGAGTGATGCACTGAATACTGGACCCCGTATGTGATATTTTCTTGTCTAATTTTTTAAAAATCTTCAAAACAATTTAAGTTTTATAAATAGAGGATGGTATAAGTAACTTGACTAAGTCACAGGAAAAAAAAAATCCAGGCTGGTGTAGTGCTTCAAAGCACGGGTTCTAGAGCCAGGGTTTAATTCTGGCTAAGGGCCATTGATGTAATTTCTTTATGTCTCAGTTTCCCCTGCTGTAAAATGGGGGAGAATATGTCCGTCCTCAAAGTTCGCTGTGAGGATTAAAGGAGTTATCCTTTAATAAGGATAACTTATTATCATCCTTAATAAGGATAATAAGGATGTTATTATCCTATTATCCTTAATAGAGGATAGCCCTTAGAACAGTTCCTGGCACGTTGGATTTGTGCTCAGTGTTTACTATTGAAAACAGGTCTCCTCAGTGTCCTGTGGTTATATATTGTCACTGGGAGAAGCTGGGTAAAGGGTACATGGGAATTCTCTGTATGGTTTGTTTTTGTAACTTCTTGTGAGTCTTAAACTATTCCAAAATAATATGTTCATAAAACAAAACAAAACAAAGGCAGGTCCTCTGGCTCCAAAGCCTGTACCCATCCTCCGATAATCCTCTCTCCATTGTTAGGAATGGGCATTTCTTATACGTCCCACTGCAAGAACTGCTCCGGCTTAAGGGCTGCAAGATTAATCAAAGGCAAGTGTTTCGGGATCCAACTACACATTTGGAAAACAGCCTCAGCTACATAGGAAGTAACGAATTAAACCTAGAAGAAACTGCAAACTTGTGGTATAGAATCCCCAAAGTTGAGAGCTGTGAGAAACGTAATTCCGTCCCATTAAATTACGAATGGGGACCTTAACAAAAAATCCTCAGTAGGCTGTGTGACTTCAGTATTATGCGTGCACACGTGTGCCACACTTTGTGTTAGAAACCTCAAAGTTTAGCTGCCTGTCATGCATTTATGGCCCAAATGTCAGATAAAGCTCTATGTAAGCATGTGGAACATATATTATAATTTTGTACATCAAAAAGAGTAAAAGAAACATGGAGAAAATATCTGGGAATCTAATTTTTAAGACGTTAAAAGGAATAAGGCATCCAAACTCCTGTAGACCAGGTGATTTTGCTTACCCAGTGGGGTACATGAGGATTTTTAGAACCCTGGGCTGAGGCAGAAACAAGGATTTTTCCGACTCCGCCAAATTGTTCTTGAACTCTAGTCCGTATTTCAGAGAAACAACGTTCAGACAAAAGCTCCTAAAAGTACCATCTCACTCAGGGTTCCGGCAGGGCAGTGGGAAGCTGAGGTCTCTCAAACAGAGCAAGTATGAGTGGTTTGAAAACTCACATTTGAATTGTAATAAAATTTATATTTGAAAAACAAACAAAAAACCTTTTTGTGATTTCTAACTAGAAAAGGTAAGGCAAAATAAAACCTCTTTGGCTGGGAGGGATGTGTCACAGAAAACTGACTCTTGTACATCCATAATTCTTAGGGTGATGATGACAGTGTTTATCAAAAGACGACATGCGCTAAAAGAAAGCTATTGAAAAGTTCTGGATTAGATGGTAAGACTCAGTTACTCTAAGAATGACATCTGGCTGGCCCCACCATTGGCCCCACCTGTACACCCCCTACCCTTCACCACCAGCCAACACAAACCAGGACGACTGCTAAATCATCAGCGTCATTGAGGACTCAGTATTTGAAAGGGGCGCTGGAGAAACATTGTTTGCGTGGATGTTTGTTTTACTCATTGGTCCAGAAACGCTGAGTCCACTGGGCTTCAGAGAATAGCTGAAGGCTGATTTTTTAAAATTTGGATGCTAGGAATCACAGATTATGCATCAGCTCTTGTCCACCCACCCCCAGTCCCACCCTCCCCCACCCCGTTCCCGTGGCCTTGCTGGACCAGCCTGACTGCGGGGTTTGAATCCTGCCTCGTCAGCGTAGGAGGCGATCTGTCCTGGGTGAGACATTTAATCTCTCTGAGCCTCCGTCTCCTCATCTGTAAAATGGTGTGATGGTAGAGTGCTCCTGAGGGGGTGCACCAACTGCTCACATGAGATAATACATTGAAAGCACCCGGCACTTTAAAAGTCATCAGTAAAATGAGCTGCACTTATTTCTGTCTTGGGGTGGAATCAGCTGGTCTTTTGCCCTCGTCCACCAGTCCTATCATGGGATCTTATGTAACTGCCTGGTCATGTTCCAAATATAAATTGTCATAGGTGTAGGCAGACAACATTGATCAACTAGAATCAGGTTAGGAAGACTTAGACATCTAATCTGTATGTCACCCACAGGTGAAGATGGAATCTGAGTAGAAAAGGCTGAATTCCAGGTGCTTCAACCTGAGTCCTCTCTCGGGGTGGGAAGGACAGTAATAAGACCTACTAACCATCCTTTTCCCTGCCTGCTAATTCCTGAGGTTCCAAGAGCTATCCCATCCAGGCGCTTCGGCAGCCCCAATTTCATAAAATGGAACCCTTGCTGCCTGCCTCCCTCTCAGGTGGGAGCGCTACCACCAGGTGAGAACGCAGTCACAGGTCTTCATCTTGGTTACCAATGGCCAGCTGCTCCAGCAGATGTTCCAGCGCCCAGAGCTCAGCCTCCCTGAACGTGCAGCTTGGCGCCTCGGCTTAGGCAGCGCAGCCTCTCCTGTGTCGACGCCAGCTGAGCTTCGTGAAAGTGCACATAGGGCTACTAGCATTTGAATTTCCAACTTTTTTCCTCCCTCTTTGGCATTTTGTTTCTATTTTTTATGCTCCTTTTTTGGTATTTTATGTATTCTTATAAGCCATCTGTCATCCTTTCTGGAATGAGATGGCATTTAAATGCATACATATATGCATACATAAAACATATACTGATATTTGAGAAAGACTTATCAAATACAAATGCATCCCTCAAGGTCACTGGTATTCAAGAGAGTGAGGGGGAGGGAAGGGTAGGGAACTGTATTTTTCAAAATACATATGCCAGCAATCTTCCGATCCCTCCCTCCCTCCATTCTCAGGGGCCCAGGTAATATCAGGATCATTGCTGGGGGAGGATTTTTATTTTGAGAAGTCTTCCAGGTGCTTCTGACTCCCTTCCTGCCTCCCAGCCCCCCACCCGTGGCTCAGAACCAGGTCTCCAGGCATTCTCTGTGCTATTCCTGCGTTTGGTCAGAAAGCAGCCCCCTCTGCCAAATTAGCTCCTCTCTCCATGGAAATGTCACCCCGCAGTTTTGATGTAGTTCTATGCCCTTACCTTTTAGAGTGAGATAATATAAGAAACAGACAGCTGAAAGGCATTTCTGAATCTTTTGCAAAACCTTAGATGAGGCCATTGTCCATTATGTGACCAAATGTCACCCAAATAAAGATTTCTCCTTACAATCCCTTATAATGTTTAGTGCTAGAGAAAAGAATTCAAGCAAAACTTGAATTTTTCCTTTTTATGGACGAGCAGAAATTCAGTGCCCATCATGCCGTCATTTTGTTGTTGTTGTTGTTATCTTCCAGGGATTCTGTGCAACCCAGCAGATATTGAATACTAGCTACTGTGTGATATCCTGGATTATAAAGATCAATAGGGCCAGGTCTGGGCTCTGAGACACTTGCAGTTTGGAGGACACAGAGGGAAATGCATGTCCCATTATGACCGTGCTTTCTTAGATGCCTTTTATAATGACCTCTCCTCATCCTCAGTAGTTTCTGAAAAACTTTGTTCTCTAAATTTTTAAGTTCCCTGTTGTATTTATGTAGTTTTCCCCAGTGGAAGACAGATTTTAGGAGGGGCTTTCTGTTTTGTTTGTTTTTGGCTAGTGGCTGTTCCATATGTCCTACTGCACTACGTCTCCTTCTCAGAGCACAGACTCCTTCTAAGGCCCTCTTGTGCCATGCAACCCCCTCCATGGATGCAGCTGATTGTCTGGAAGGACAGTCAGCTGGATTGTTCTGGAAGGAACCTGGACCCGATCTGGTTTTCCATACTGGGAGTTCGGAGCTGGAGCCCTGAGCAACAAGTCAGGTGGTCTTGGCATCTGAGGCTACCACATTGGGGTGACCACGGTGGAACTCAGGGCAGCGAGGATATGAGATGAAAATGATCTTCAGAAGGAGATTGAACTAAACACCCAGCAAAAAGCTGAGATGAGAGACCACATGGAATGAAGGACACAGTGAACACGAGCCGGAGAGGGTGCAAAATGCGTTTGGGAACACAGGAGTGTTCTCTCTGGGTTGCTTCTATTTTCTCTGTGACATAAAAGGCAAGGTCTTCAGCTGAGAGTTGGAACGGGAAGGGGGTGGAAACTTGAGAAGAAGAAGGTGTGAATTACTCATCATGGAGTAGGGGTGTGAATCGACCAAAAGAATGTGGTGGGGTGAGGAACAGAACCGCAGGCCCCGGGAGGCTCCCATCAGGAATTTATGTGGAGACAAGTCACCCTAGTTGCACGCATTGTCCCCGGGCACTTTGGCTGTGTGGGTGTGCGCACAGCGCAGCAGGCAGAACGCTGGATTGAACCAGGGCTGGGTTTTCTGCCAGGTGACCAGGACAGAGGGAGAAAGGGACAAAGCAATCAACTGTGCCTGTGAAAGACTGATTATATTATAATAATGGACTGTGGGTCTAATGAGAGAGGTCAGGGCATAGCTGACAAGCTGACAGTGAGATGATGCCAGGGTTAGAGATTCCCTTGCAGTTGAATCATTGGTATTCAAGCACGGAGAGAATAAGCTGTTTGGAAAATAGGATATGTGGAATAAAGACTGTGGGGCAGGGGGTGCCCCAATAAAGGGAGGAAAGACCCCTGAACTCACCAAGTGCGTTCTTGGGGTTTGTGCGGGAAAGAATTCAAGAGCCAGCCAACTAACAAGAGAACATCTATTGAGAGCGAGACAAACAAGAGATCCTACTCCACGGAGTAGGGGTCCTTTCCTGAGCAGGAGGGTGACCCCTTATGGGACAATGGTAATGTTTTTAAGTGTTCAAAAACCCCATATGTGACCAGCATTGTTTTGAGGTCAGACCACAAAGGTTAATCATAAACCGCTGTCACAGAAAGGTAAACACAGTTTGTAAGGCATCTGGCTTAGTAGTTCATCCGTCTTCAGGTGGTCCTTGGCTGGTGACTTCCTTGTTCAGGTGGTCAGGGTCTTGTCTCTGCCAAAATGGCTGCACTCAGATTCTTTCGACTTTCCTTTTCTGCCTTGTCTTTACATTAGAGGGGTGCAGCAAGGCAGGTCGTGCCAAGGAATGAGGTGGGGCTGAGCAGGGCTAGGGCGGATGAAAGAATTGGGGATGAAAAGATCAGGAAACTGAGCGTTAAAGGTCCTGCTGGTATCATCTACGCAAATGCTGAAATCACCGAGTGTTATGACAAGAGCAGTGCTGGGGGAGAGAGGGGAATGGGGGAGTAGCCCAGAGACTTTAAATGACTCACACAACAAGGAGCAATATGGGGCATGGGGTGCTGCATAAGTGTCAAAGAAGCTGTGTGTGTGTGTGTGTGTGCGTGTGTGTGGTATAAAAGACAGGAAAAACTGAGACAGCATAGGGACAGGACTCCGGACTCACTTCTGACCGAGGAAGGCAACATGGGGCACCACAACCCAGCTTAATTAACTGTAGAAGAGCAAAAACAAATGACCCCTCAGCCACTGGAATCAGTCTATACCCACATGAGGAGGGGGCCAACTTGTCTGTCGCTTGAGTAACGTCTTCCAGGACCACTGACCGCTGACGCAAGACGCTGACACCAGCCGATACACAATGTGGCTGCAAGGAAACCAGACCTGTCCAGATCTAACAGCCTCAAGCCAGAAAAGACCCCCACACTGCCCTTACCCTGCTTTTCCATCATTGTAATCTCATTTTAATGCTAAAATCACACCAGGGGTGGAGACTGAAAATGCCAATGAGACGTGTGGTGCATGAAGACGCATGACTGCCAAGTGCGCAGCCGCCAACAGAAGCCACCTCCACGTGTGATCACTTCAAAACGGACACCTCCCTCTTTACAACCCCGTCCAAGTTCCCCAGCCCTTTGTTCTGAGAGCCAGTCTGGTTCCCCCCTTAACCAGCACTGTCTCCCTTTTTGTTAGAACAAAAGTCCCAATAAAAACCTACCTTGACTTGTATAAATCTTCCTGGTTTTGTGACAATTTCTATTGACTCAGGGACCAAGAACCTGAAGTCTGGTGTCATTACTCTGGTACCCCAGGTGGCATAAGATTTTGTGGAACAGACTGCTGGACACTAGGGACAACGGATGTGACTCCCTGTGCAGCTGACAAGTGGCTGCATGGACATTTGGTCCAGTGTCACCGCAAGAGCTGTATCTGTATAAATCTTTCTGGTCTCATGCCAATTTCTATTGACTCAGGGACCAAGAAGTCTGGTATCAAAACCAAATTGTTTTTTCTACTCTTACATGCTTACTCAATACCCAACACAAAATATTCCACTTCTAGGCACCTAAATGGGTGGGAGTTTCTCCACACCACAACACCCAGCTGGGTGTCCCACAATTTAATTCAATTCTGACATTACTGACCTGAAGATAGCATCAAATCCCACAGGTTAAGGGCTCAGTCCTACAAGACCGCCCCTTACTCCAGATGCCCCTTGTAAGTCCCAGGCTGAGCCCTGTGCTTCTGACCAACAGGCTATACACTGGGGATTCCCAGGACTCCTTCCTCAGGTTCGATTTGTTTGCTAGGGCGGCTCAGAGAACTCTGGGAGACACTTTACTTAGAATCACCCATTTATTCTGAAGGATATTACAAAGGATACAGATGAACAGCTGGACAAAGAGGCATCTAGGGCAAGGCATGGGGGGAGGGGCGTGGAGCTTCTGTGCCCTCTCGGATCATGACACCCCTCCAGGGACTCCACAAGGCCAGCAGCCCAGAAGCTCATCTGAACCGTGTTTTATTGGTTTTTCATGGAGGCTTCATTCCATAGGCACGACTGAGTAAATCACTGATCACTGGAGGTGGGAGGGTGGAGCTGAAAGTCCAACTCTCCAGCCAAGGCTTGGTTCCCCTGACAACCAGCACCTGAGGCTAGAGAGGAGCCCTCAGCCACCAGTCACACATCAGCTTACAAAGAGACACTTACCACTGTGCAGACTCCAAGGGTTTTTGGAGCTGCCTATCAGGAATCAGAAGTGGAGACCAAATGTCCAGTTCTTACTATAAACATCATTATCAGTTTATAAGGGAGGCATGGAGTTCTGAAATGAGCAATGAGGATGCCTTTCCCACTCACAAGCTCAGCGGTACCAGCATGGGGAGATACAGTGAATCCTGAGAGGGATGTTGGCGGGGGTGTCAGGTGGGTAGAAATGTCCTCAGGGAAGAGCCTGGCTGCAGCAGGGCAAGAAGGAGAAGGAAATGCTGGGAGGAGAGGGTAAGGATATCCTTCTTACCAGAAACAAGCACTCAGAGAAGGGGTTAAGGACTGATGGGACTTTGCTGCTGATGTACCGTGAGTCTCAGAGGTCACAGCAAAAGAGTCTGAGGAGGTGGGAAATTGGGTTCTATTCAGGGCTGTTCAGAACTGTATAGGGGTGAGAGTCCAGGTGAAGAGGGAAGACCTGGGGCTCTGGACATCTTGTGGTGACCTAGGGAAACAGGTATGTAGGGCAGATGCGAGTGGCGCTGATGCTCTCCTACCAAGAGGTGGGCAGAGTCAGCGCAGTTTCCTTCTTGGAAGTAGGTTCTTAGACAGATGGTAGCAGGGAGGCAGGAAGTATTGGGGGGGGAAGGAGTGCTCTGGGTGCTCCCGATGGTGGAGGTATGGCCGGGGAAGGAGTGTGGGACACAGGAGCAGGCACATAGTACAGGTGCAACCAATCACAGACCCCAGCGCTGGGCCCAGGTGGTCCCTAACCCTGGGAACCAATAGTCAGGCTTTTAGTCATCACTTTCCACATCTCTGGTACAGATCCACAATCTCTTAACCATCATTCTGAAATTCCCAAGCTCTGAAAACCAGAAGTTTTTACATTATGCATTTAGCAGCAAAACCTTATCATAAAAAGTGTGACTGTTCATACATTTTACTATGAAATGATTAATGAGTTTGATTATGGAGTGCTGCTCTACACTCCATGGCAAGTGTACTTAATACATTGCATATAGTCTATATTTTGTTTTTAAAATCTGTAAAGGTCTAAAACTTACCTGATTCCAAAGGTCTTGGATAAGGGCTTTTGGTTTTATGTGTCCTGATGAGTGTGTAAAAGCCTCTCCCGAGCTGCTCCATGGTGGAGGCAGCTTCCTGGGTCTTGGCCCATGTGGCCTACGTGAAGTGCACCTTGGGGCAAAGGGACTTGTTGCCCAGGACCCAGGAGTCCTGCAAGCTCCACCTGCTTGTTATTTACCCTCCTGTTTCTGGTCTCCCTTCTCCTCTACAGGTTGAAACAGTGTGGGCAGAGAAAGCAAAAATAAATGTTCTTAAAGAAACTATTGTCTACCTAAAAGAAGACTAAAGCAAAATTAATATGAAAGGGTTTTTCGGGCATTTGGGCCAAGATGAGGACAGCTGCTTGGAAGACTCAGATTCAAGTGACCTTGGACATGAACTCCATTTGGCTTTTGTTACAAGAAGGTTTTTAAAGGCAAAAGGGGGGACAAGGAGTGAGGGGATGCAGGAGCAGAAGTGGCATTGATTAGCAATTGGCTATACACTGTTGAACTGTAAGATATGAGTCATGGTGTCCAGTGTGTGGTGTTGTTGGGTTAATTTATAGCTACTTGTGTGAAAGTCTGTCTGGAGCCCATATAACAAACAGCTTCCAGAGATGATTACTCAACCCAAGGCAGGAATGGGATATGACTACCCCTCGTTGCCATGCCACTCTGGGCCTGAAAAATTTTGAAGTTTCTTTTCTTTCTCACTATAAACATCTGCCTTTCTTTTCTCCTTGTTGCGAAATAGCTTTGGCATAAAGTCATCTGCTCTGGTAGAAAGTTAAGTACTTTTTATTCAGGTATTGAAATTCACACCCACTAGAGATTCCAGAGCTCCTGGTGGCAGTGGTTCCTGTGTTAGAGAAAATCGCCTTCCGACAGTGAGGGTGAAGCCAACAGGTAAAGACAGGAAAGAGGCCTGGCTGTGCCCCAGCTCCTGCATCCATTCTCCCAAGGCCAGTTCCACCTTCCTGTGGTTTGATTATGTGAGCTCACGGATCCCTATGCCCTGCTGGTGCTGGTTTGAGTGTCTTGCCCATACAAGAAGCCTCAGGGGTGTCCTACTAGGCAGACACTGTGAGTCAGGGACCCCAGGATCTGGGGATGTCAGACATGTTAGCACTGGGAGACTGTGTCAGCCGATAGCACAGTCTTCCCTTCTGGGCTGGGCTTCAGGATGGGGCTTGAGTCTTTTGCAGAGAGGAGGAATGGCTTACAGTCCTAGAGGAACTGGGGTCCTAAATGAGTTCCAAGTCAAGGCTCAAGATCATAAGCCAAAGATAGACATCGGAGTGCTGCCCTCAGCCAAACAGGGTCGAAGGTGCTGGACTCAGAGGCCCAGGGGGACCCAGGGGTGGGCACCACTTACAGGTAGTCTCTGGTGCATGGGAATAATGAGGCAATCGAAAGGGCAGAATTTGGGTTGAAGCGCAACAATAAAAGTCAAGCAGCTCATCCTAAGTAGTGGTTGTCATTTGGAAGAGGCTAGGCAGAGGGTGAGTATACTAATATTTATAGATAGGAAGGAAGATAGCAGATGAGAGAGGAGAGCTTCAAAGAAAAACAAAGGAGGTAGAGTCTGGAAAAATTCCTGAGCTGAAAGGATGACAGGTGTAGCTGCTTTTTATAGGTTATCTGTGGTGTAGGTTGTGGGTATAGAGAAAGCTGCTAAAGGTGACAGTGCCCCAGAGCCAGCAGAAGCACAGCGGTCAGACGTGGGGCACAGGATCAGGACCTGACAGGACTGAAGGATGAGCTGGGTTGTTGGGGTGGTAGACGTCTACATTCACGACCCCAGTGAACCACCTCCCTCATAGTCACACCCTGGTGTGGTTCCTCCCATATGGGACTCTGGGCTTTGGCCAATGAGATATGAGCAAACCTGATAAGTCAGAGGCTTGATAGACACTTGTATATTGGACCTTAGCTCTCAGAATGCTCCCTCTTTGAACTCTGAGGTTCTCACCATGCTGCGAGAAAGCCCAAGTCATCCATGAAGTCACTCCATCTGGAGGACAACCAAGGAACTCAGCCAAGAACCAAAATCCAAGCCCCGGATGTATGGCCTCAGTTGAGAGTCTCAGCCAGTATCCCAACTGAAGCTCCAGTTATCATGGAGCAGACATGAATCTTCTTCATTGTTTCTACCCAAATTCTTGACTCGTAGGTTGTGAGCAAATAAAATGATTGTTGTTTTAGGTCACTAAGTTCAGGGGTGGCTTGTTATGCAGCAATCGACAACTGAAACCAGTGGCCTCCTACTTTCAGAGTTCTTGCCCCAGGTCAAAATCAGCCCTAGTGCTGGTGGGGTGGGGTTGGGGTGGAGGAGAGCAATGGAGTCTGCAGACATAACTCCAGCTGTGGGAGTACGGAAGCTGGCCGACAAAGTGATCTCTGTGTCTGTAGTGGGAGCCTTTTTACTTCCTCTTCCTAAGGAGCTTTCTGTTCAGATATCCACCCCTTTTCTAGGTGGTTGTATAAAGGTGACCCAGGGTCCCAAGAGTTGATCCTGATTATTTTAAACTGGTAACTGGTTTAGGAAGGGGCATGTGACTCAGTTTTGGCCTATGAAGCATAGGG
>CAUYRT010057168.1:0-12293 GCA_963574885.1 Lepilemur ruficaudatus | reverse complement strand
ATCACCATTGGTTTTTGTGGCTGAGTAGAACTCCATGGTATACATATACCACATTTTATTAATCCACTCATGTATTGATGGGCACTTGGGTTGTTTCCACATCTTTGCAATTGTGAATTGTGCTGTTATTAACATTATAGTGCAGATGTCTTTTTTATAGAATGTCTTTTTTTCCTAGATGTCCAGTAATGAGATTGCTGGATTAAATAGCAGTTCTAATTGTAGCTCTTTGAATATCTCATATTACTATTTGAGTGTCTCCGTATTACTATTCTTAGTTTTTTAGGAACTCCATACCGCTTTTCATAATGGCTCTACTAATTTACATTCCCACCAGCAATGTATAAGAGTTCCCCTTTCCCCCATCCTCACCAACATTTATCTTTCATTTTTTTGATATAAGCCAATTTAATAGGTGTGAGGTGATATCTCATTGGTATGGTTTGTTTGTCTCCACCAAGATCCTGTTGAAATTTGATCCTCAATGTGGTAGTTTTGGAGGTGATGCTTAGTGGTTGTTGTTTGGGTCATTTGGGAAAATCCCTCATGAATGGTTTGGTGCAGTTTTAACATAGTTAGTGAGTGAGTGAGTGAGTGAGTTCAGCCCTCTCAAGACTGGATTAGTTCTCAAGAGAATAGGTTACTTCCCTCGAAAGTGGGTTGTTATAAAATCAGGATGCCCCTTAAGTTTGGTCCCTTTGCAGGTGCTCGCTTCCCCTTTGACCTTCTCCACCATGTTTTGACATAGCACAAAAGCCTTCACCAGAAGCCAAGCAGATGCAGGCACCATGCTTCTTGTACAGCCTGCAGAACCTCAAGTCAAATAAACCTCTTTTCTTTATAAAGTACCCAGCGTCCAGTATTCGTTTACAGCAACACAAAACACTAAGACATTTTGCTTTTAATTTGCATTTCCCCAGTGATTAGTGGTGATGAACTTTTTTTTATGTGCCTGCTGGCCATTTGTATGTCTTCTCTTGAGAAGTGTCTGTTAAGGTCCTTTGCTCATTCTTAAATCAGATTATTAGGTTTTCTGCTATTGAGTTGTTTGATTTCCTTCTATATTTTGGATTAACTCCTTATCAGAAATATGGTTTGCAAATATTTTCTCCCATTCTGTGTGTTGTCCCTTTACTTTGTTAATTATTTCCTTTGCTGTGCAGAAGATTTTTAGTTTGTTGCAATCTTGTGTATTTTGTTGTTGTTGCTGCTGCCTATGCTTTCAGGGTCATATACAAAAATCCATTGCCCATGTCAATGTCATGAAGTGTTTCCCCTATGTTTTCTTCTAGTAGTTGCGTAGTTTTGTATCTTATATTTAAGTCTTAATGCATTTTGAGTTGATTTTTGGATATGGTGTGAAATGAGGATCCAATGTCATTTTTCTGCATATCCAGTTTTTCTAACACTATTTATTAAAGAGATTATCCTTTCCGCATTGTGTGTTCTTGTCTCTTTTGTTGAAAATCTATGGACCTTATATGTGTGAGCTTACTTCTGGACTTTATATCCTGTTCTACTGAATTATGCTTCTGTTTTTATGCAAGTACCATGTTTTTTTTGTTAAAATTGCTTTATAATATACTTTGAAATCAGGGAGTGTGATGCCTCCAGTTTTGGTCTTTTTGCTCAAGATTGTTCTGGCTATTCATGTTTTTTTGTGGTATTGTATAAATTTAAGGATTGTTTTTTCATTACCCTAAAACCATAACTAGACAAGGACATTAACAAAAACATAAAGAAAGAAAATTACAAGCCTGATGAACATAAATGCAAAAATCCTCAACAAAATATTAGCAAGCCAAATTTAATAACACATTAAAAGAATCACCATGATCAAGTCAGATTTATCTCTAGGATGCAAATATAATTTGACATATACAAATGAAAAATTTTTATGATATACCACATTAACAAAATTAAGGGTAAAAATCATATGATCATCTCAATAGATGCAGAAAAAGCATTTGACAAAATTCAGTACCCTTTCATGGAAAACTCTCAATAGATTAGACATAGAGGGAATGTACCTCAACACATTAAGGGCCACATATGACAAACCCATAGCTAACATCAATTCTCAATGGTGAAAAATTAAAATTATTTTCCTCTAAAATCAGGAATAAGACAAGGATGCTCACTCTCACCACTTCTTTTCAACACAGTACTGGAAGTCCTAACCAGAGCAATTAGGTAAGAGAAAGAAAGAAAAGGCAATCTAATAGGAAAGGAAGAAGTGAAATTATTGCTGTTTGCTGAAGACATAATCATTATATAGAAAACCCTAAACATTTCACCAAAAAACTGTTAGAATGATTTTAAAATTCAGTAAAGTTGCAACATACAAAATAAGCTTACAAAAATTAATAGCTCAAAGGAAATCAAGAAAACAATCCCACTTACAATAGCAACAAAAAAAATAAAAACACTTAGGTATAAATTTAACCAAGAAGGTAAAAGACTTTTACACTGAAACCTTTAAAATCCTGATGAAAGAAATGAAATAAAACACAAATAAATGAAAGATGTTCAATGTTCATCAATTGGAAGAATTGATATTGTGAAAATGTCCATACTACTCAAAGGGATCTGCAAATTTAATGGAATCTCTATCAAAATCCTAATGTCATTTTTGACAGAAATAGGAAAAAAGATGAATTTTGTAATAGATTGTAGTTATGGCAGAAGGGCTTTAGACCAAGAGAGACAAACAAACGAAGGGCATAGATTAGAGAGTTCAGAAACAGATACAGGCATATATGGCATTTGATTTATGACTGAAGTAACACTGAAGACTGCCTGAAAAACACAGGATTTTCAATAAATGGCTCTAGGACAATTGTTTTTTTCATAATTCATACAACAATTAAATTAGAATGTTACCCATACATATAAAATTACAGTTGGGTGGAAGATCAAAATATGAAAAGTAAAACTATAAAGCCTATAGAAGTGAATGTGTTCATGGACATTTAAATTCAGAACTCTGTTCATTAAATGATATGAGACAAAGCATAAATAAGAAAAGCACAGAGTGGTAGATGCTTCCCACACATCATACATGTATCTGATAAGGAAACATTATACAACATATATAAAGAATTCCTACATCAACATAAGAAAAAGAGAAAATCTAATAAAAAAAAATAGACAAAAGACTTTAATAGTCACTTCACAAAAGAGGAATTCCAAGTGTCATTAACCAGAAGAAAAGGTGTTTACCTCATTAATAATTACGGAAATAAAAATTAGAGCCAAAATAAGCTTTTGCTACACCCTCATTGATTAACAAAAATTTTTACATTCTCATAACATTAAGTTTGGTGAGGGTGTGAAGCACCAGGAATCTCTTACACAGCATGTAGGAGTATAAAATGGTACAACCTCTTTGGGAAACAGTTTGGCATTAGCCTGTAAAGTTTATGGTACACATACCCATGACACACCATTTCCACTGCTAGACATATACCTTAAAGAAACTTATGTAGCAATGTGCCAAGATAATTGTGAAAGAATGTTTATACCAGCACTGTTCTTAAAAACAGAACTAGAAACAACCTGAATGTCCATCTTATTACACAATGGATAAATTGCACTGTATTCATACAATGAAATACCATACAAGTATGAAATAAAATAAACTATAATTACATGCAATACCTTGGACAGATCTTACAAACCTAATGTTAAATGAACAAGCAAGCCACAAAGGAACACAGCATGATTTCATTCACATGAAGTTCAAAGTTCACTCTAAACTGCATTTGATTATACATACAAGAAAGTTATTTTAAAATGCAAAATTCAGGATAGTCGTTACTTCCAGTGGGGAAAGAAAAGATTGAGATCAGTAATTGGGTTCATTATAAGCTTCAGGAGCACCCACAGTGCTTCGGATCTTGACTTGGATAGTGGTTATACACGTGTTCACTTTATAATTATTCTAAAACAGTGTGCATCTTTATATAATAATTCTGTATGCGTGTTGTATTTTGTATTTTTAAAATTAAAATACAGAAAAGTAAGGCCTATGCACAGTTGAATTCTAAAAATGTCAGAATGTTAATTACATCAATACACTTCCTTAAAAACATAGTCTTAAGATTGATTGAAGAAATGCAATTAAAGCAATAAGGAACCACTCCACCTATCAAATGAACAAAAGCTTTTCTAAAAAATGCTAAACAATTCTGCTAAAGATAGGACAAGACAGGAATTCCATATATATATATATCTACTAATGAGAGCATAAATCTATGCAACCTTCCTTGAAAACAATCTGGCAGCTTGCATAAAAAGCCTGTAAAAAAATCCATGCTCTGACTCAGTAACTATACTTCTAGGAATCTACTGGACAGAATAAAATCAAAGATGCAAAAAGATTCACGTAGGAAGAGTACATTTTTGCATTGTAAAGCCACCACTAGTGTTTTAATCATTTGACTATAATGCACACCAAGACAATCTCAGAACATAGGCTGCCAATCTTGATAGAAAACAAAGGAAAACAGATCTAGTATAATAATGATAATGAGGATGATTATGATAATAATAATATTATAGTAGTTTATACTCATTTAGTACTTACTGTATGCCAGGAACTAAGCACTTTATATACAACAAATATTTTGCTCTCACAACAAGTATATGAGGTAGATATTATTAATGCTATTATTTTAGGGATAAGGAAACTAAGTCAGAAAGATAAGAGATGATTTGTATATTAGACAGTTTAACCTCACTATACATCAGTGGTTCTGCGCTACCTCTAGTGGACATGGTAGATTTTAAAAACACACAGAGAGTAGGGGGATTAATGGCTGTATTGCTGATACAGACAGTAATTCCTGTTGCATAACCAAATATATATTCCATTGCCAAACATCCACTGTGCCTGAGCATCCACTACAGTAGTCAGATCATTTGATCACAGGCACACTCAGATGATCCTGCAATATGAGCTGATATCCAGGATAATGGAGACGTAGGCAAACACAATGCTGTAAGAATCATTAAACTGTTATTCATAATAGAGATGATTCCATTCTTTTATTCTCAGTTCAGTAGTATACAATAACTGAACTTTCACACAATCATAGTATATGAGTAGAAAGTCAACCCTAAACACAATATATGAGCAGAAATTCTTTATGCATGCTTAGTCTACTATGGAGAATAAGCTAATAACCTACATGTAAGAGAAAATACATATGGTATAAAGAAAACAACTACATAGTAAAATTGCATAGATGATCACAATACATAATCAAAAAGCCACAATACAGGCAGGAATACCTTGGTCCAGGAACAAATGGTAATGGTGGGAGATACCATGACGTATGCTCAAATGAACACATACAAGAAAAACCATCACTAGTGTTTGAGTATTTGGCCATGATACACACCAATATACCTTGAAATATGAGCTATCAATTTTGATTCAGGTACAGGTAGAAATGGTACAAGTAGTCAACTATTATGCTATTCTTGCTTAGGGAGACATAATGAGTGATGAACAACACAACACAGCAATGACTAGCTTTGCCAAAGGAGTAAAGGTGCAAAGAAACAAGGTGCAAAAGGAGAAACCAAGGCATGACATCAAATGACCATGTTGAATGGACAGCCACTGCCAGTAATTTAGCATGTGACTGAGGTGCACAACCAGACAATCTCATAATACAAGCTGACAACCATGATAAAGAACAAAGACATATACAAATGATATAACAATATCAGCAAATACTTAGCATTTACCATGTGTCAGGCACTGATTCAAGTATTTTACATTTCAGTCTTTGAATCCTCACAACAACCCTATGAGGTAGGTATTATTATCATTTATTTTATAGTTGAGAAAACAGAGACACAGAAGGGCAAAATGACTTGCTCAAGAACATCAAGCTATTAAATAGCAGAATTGGGATTAAATTCAAGCAGTCTGTCTTCAGAGTCAACACTGTGCATATACACTGATGGTGCCATGCTTCCTCAGATGGATGTGGCACAAGATTAATAACACAGAGCACAGGAACAAATATCTTTGGTCCAGAAGTAGACGGCAATGTAGCAAAAGTAGACACCGTAGCACATGCTCAAACATCCGTGGTGCATGAGCAGCCACCACAGGAGTCTGAGCATTTGACCACGATGCACACTCAGGTTCTGCAACATAAGCTGACATCCAATATAGGAGTAGATACTGAGGACGAAGGAGGAGGCAAACACATTGAAGTAACAAATAATCATGGTGCACAAAATGACATTCATGGTACAGAAATTTCCATTTTAAATACAAAACAGACAATGATGGTGCATTTTCACATAATCATTATGAATGAGAAGATCATAGTAAAACTTCAAACACAGTAAAATAACGGAATCCATTATGCACATTTATACAACCATGAAAAATGAGCCAACATCCACTTAGAGCCAAGAGACATGGTATGGTAGAAAATAATGATGAGTGGAGATCTCACAGATGGATATGGTACAAAATCAAAACATCTCAATACATGAATGATTATTTCAGATGCAGGTGGCCAAAGTGCATAGAAAGACACCATGGAACATGTTCAGACAACAGTTGGTGAAAGTCGTCAGTGATGTTTGACCATTTGATTCTGATATACAAAAGTACACAAAAACAGTCTGTACTCTGACATGGTAGTCATGCCAAAGTTGCTAAGAGACATAGGTATGATATACAAACTTGAGGCTGGAAGCAAATCATGTTGTGATATTTACAAAGATAGATATTGTGCCCCACAAAAGAGCCATGGCAAAGGAGTAAATAGCTTTGCCCATGAGTAGATATCAGGTATGCCTAACAAGACCAGACAACATATTCTCAGATGACCATGTTGCATGAACAACTACCACTAGTATTTGAGTATTTGACTATGATGCTTACCTACACAATCCCATGACATAAATTGAAAGTGATGATATAGGAGCAGGTAGACATGATAGTATGCTTGCTAAAATGGATATGGTTGGTGAATAAAAATCACAAATCTATTTAGTATAGGAGCAGATAGCAATGAAGAAACAGGTGAAATTATGGTATATGCTTAAACAGCCATGGTGCATGAACAGCAACCATAGGCATTTGAGCATTTGACTGTGATGCACAATTAGCCTAGTGACATGAGATGACATTTATCAATTTGGAACAGATAGACACAGAGCATGTGCTACAGTGATCCAGGAGTAGAGAGCCATGGAATATGAGTAAATACCATAAAACATATACTGATATACATTATGCTTAAAATACCATTTCCCTGTAGTGGTAATTCCCAGTAGTGGTGCATTTCCCTGTAGAGCAGTAGGCAATGAAGGTTCCTGCTCAAAAACCATGGGGTATGAGCAGACAAGCATGCTGCATGCTCAGACAACCATGGTGCATGAGCAAAAACCTATAATACAAAAACAGGTGGATGTGATACAGGAGCAAATAACATAATGAAGAATATGCCCAGATGAATACGACATATGAATAAAATAAACATAATACATGGATACGTCTTCTTTAGGCCAGCAGCATATGAAAATGATGCTAGAGGAAATACCATGGCACAGACTCAGACCATACTGGTGCATGAACAACTACCACTGATATTCGAACATATAACCATGAAGTACACCCAGACATCCCAAGGAAATAAGCTGATGACCACAATATAGGAACATATGAACAAGGAAGACTATTAGGGGAGATAATGACGAAAGAAGAGTAGAAAACAATAGTGCCTTAGCTAACAGAATACTAAAGATGGCAATGATTCAAAGAGAGACCTCCATGGCGTATGCTCATATCATGGTGCTTTAAACACTATCACAAGTATCAACATTTTATCATAATGCACACTCAGACAACTCCAGAATTTGAACTGACAATGATACAGAATCAAGGGGCACCACATCATTATCATCATCATCATCATCATCACCATCACACACATCTTACTAAATGCCAGACAGTGTTTAAAATATTTTATGTATAATAACTTACATAATCCTCACAACAACCTTATGAGGTGTTATTTTTGTCATTTTGCAGGAAACTGAAACATGGTGACATGTATTGATGTGTCTAAGATCTCACAGCTATAAGTGGATAATACAGGATTCAAACCCAGTCATTTTGGCTTCACTATCCATTCTTTTAAATATGACAATAAACGACAATATGCTGTGATTCTTCTGACAGACATGATACCAAATTTTAAAACAGAGAAATGAGTGGCTTTGCTCCAGAAGCAGATGGCAATGTTGCAAAAGTAGACACCATAGCACATGCTCAAACATCCGTGGTGCATAAGCAGCCACCACAGGAGTCTGAGCATTTGACCACGATGCACACTCAGAAGATCCTGGAACATG
This sequence comes from Lepilemur ruficaudatus, assembly GCA_963574885.1. Classification (NCBI taxonomy): domain Eukaryota; kingdom Metazoa; phylum Chordata; class Mammalia; order Primates; family Lepilemuridae; genus Lepilemur; species Lepilemur ruficaudatus. The sequence goes on along the minus strand of CAUYRT010057168.1, from coordinate 3,902 downwards.
AGCCGATACCAGGTTATAGGAGTAGACAGTGATGACAAAGGAGAGACAAAAACTCATTGCAACAGCAAAAACCACAATGTAGAAACTAATATACAGGCACAAAATATTCATTCCCAGTACAAGAGTAGACAATGACTGTGTATTTTCACAAGAGCATGATGTTTAAGTGGAAATTCATAGTACAACTTCAAACACAGTATATGAGCAGAAATTCATTGTTTAGATTATCATGGAGAATGAGTAAATTTACATATGAAAGAGGAGACAAATACAGTATCCCAGAAAAGAATCACAGAGTGAAAACTGCTCAGGTGATAAAAAAAAAATACAGGAATGTATGGCATTGGTTCCAAGAATAGATCAAAATGATGCAGGATGCTCAGATGACTAAGAAGCACAAAAAAGCATGTTTGAATATGTGTTCGTGATGCACAACCACACACCTACAGGACATAGGCTGTCAATTATGATACAGGTATAGATGGACATGGTATAGAAATAGAGTATGGTGTGATTCTTAGGTAGACATGGTATGTAATAAAAAATAACCATGTAAAGAATGAATGACTTTGGTCCAAAAGAAGATGACAATAGGATAAAAGGAGACTCACATGGACATAATGCCTTATAAAAAATAACCGTGGTGAATGACTATACAGCATTTATGTTTGGGCCTGATATACACTCAATCTATGCTATTACATGAGTTAATAGCTATGATACAGTCAGTAGACATGGTACAGGAGCAGACAGAAAATATGGAGAAAACACTCATTGTGCAGGAAGGAACTAATGACTACAATCGAAGACCTAATATCCATGTTATAGAAGTTGTCATTCTCCACACAGAAGGAGATCACAGTCAAAGAGTAAACACATACAATAAAAAGCAGTTAGATATCCTACAGGAGTGATATCCATTCAGATGCATGTCACTATCCAATATCTATAACATAGAATCAAATTTTCAGTCAAGAATAAGATGACAAGGGTACAAAATAAGACCCCATGCCATATGATCAGATGGCTACTGTACATGAATAACCACCTCTTATGTTTGAACATCTGATCATCATGCACAATTTGATGCCCCAAAATGTGAGGTATGAATGATGACACAAGAGGACAGACATATCATAAGAAAATATCCAAAATACAAGAGCTTTGGGACATGGTATGGGAGAAAAGAGCAACATTAAAGTAGGAGACAGATGGGGCCAATATATGAGTTAGTAACAATGCTGCACAATATGATAACCAGGACATAGAAGGTAGACAATCACAGATCATGCTCAAACATCAGTGATATGTGAAAAGACAACCAAACTATGGTACTTATTCAGATGAGCATATGCGAAATTTAAAGGCCATATTACAAAAGCAAATGTCTTCAAGTGTAAATGTTATTATGGGTTGAATTGTATTCCCCAAGAAAGAGATGTTGAAGCTCTAACCCCTAGTATCTGTGGGTGTGACCTTACTTGGTGTCAGGGTCTTTGTAGATATAATCAAGTTAAAGTGAGGTCATATTGGATTAGGGTAGGGCCGAAATCCAATCACTGGTATCCTTATAAGACATAACTAACATATTCTCAAAAATTGTGATATATGATATAATAAACATGGTTCAGGTTTATGAGCATAAGCACTTCTTATATAGAAGCAGATACTTATAATTCAGAAGCAGAAGAAGGCCGTATTGCTTGCTTGGATGTATAGAGAATTATATTAGAATGGCAAAGGTCAATGCTTCAGGAGAAGATAACCCTATATATAATTTAAATATGGGACCAGTTGCCTATGATTTGTGCCAAGATGACCATGGTATGTGCTCAGATGACCATGGTATAGGAACTTATAGTATGATTCAGTATAGTATATACTACCATGACACATAAAACTTAGCACATGCTAAGATGACCATGGTGCTGAAGTAGGTACCTATGGCACAGAAGTAGTGAATGTTCAAATGGCCATAACATATTAGCAGCTAACCACATTACACAATCAAACATGACAATTGTTTATCTTGATGCCCATGATACAGGAAAAGTAAAGTTACTGACAATGATAGCCATGGTAAAAAAAAAAAAAGAAAAAAAGAAAAGAAAAGAAAAAAAATAGCAGAAAACAAATGAAGCAGAAAGCAAAGACCATAGCAAAGGTGTAGAATCAGAGAATTAGAATCATTACAATCATGACACATGGACCTAAGTCCACAGTTCCATACATAGAGTCATAATACAAAAGCAAACAATCATGGTATTGGAGCAGATAGTCCTTAAGTGGAAGTAGACAACTATAATACATATTTTTTAAAACAAAGATACATGAGCAGGAGCCAAATCATCTGAAAAGACAACCATAGCACATCATGTTAAAACAGCCTTTGTGTGTGAGCCAATGGCCATGATGCAGGAGTAGGTGACCTTAAGTATAAAAACACACAACTTCCCCAGCAGCTGGGCCCAGGAGGTACACCAAGGAGCAGAAGCATATTTGGCCTTTGCAAGTGATGTCACATGAGAACTACACTCTCTGCACCTTCTGTGGCTCAGGTGATCAAAAAACTGATGGCCAAAACTTAGACAATTTGGAAAAAGGGAGCTTTCATGATTATTATGCCAAGATAATAGGTGTAAGGGAGCTTTCATAATTATTATGCCAAGATAATAGGTGTAAGGTAGGACTACCTTGGACATATGGTCACCCTGTCTATGGCCATTTAAGATTTTTCTTCAACCCAATGACTAAACAAACTAAAACCTCTTTCCTTTTTAGAATGTCCTACATATGCTATTTACCACAAGGCAGAAGCCATAGGAGATAGACTATACTTCAGGTAGGAAATGCTCTTGGTCATGTCAAACCTCTAGATCTGGGGAAATAAACAAACCCTACGTAGAGCCACACTCTTAAGTTCCCCTTTGATCCAGACTATTTGTATTCCAAAGGAAAATGTACTACTTCAGCTATTCAACAATATTGAGAAAACACATGAATGATACATCTATGACTTTGCCATTAACCTTCCTAAAATGTACTTACCTTTCGCCATTTTTGTTTTCTCTTTCATTTACTTATACTAAAAAGGACAAATTTCTCTTCCTTCTTAGATCATTTCTTAACTACTAAGAGCACTATTTTCCTCATTTATGAACTGGGAATAATACTCACCTTACAAGGTAGTTATGATTACATGAGATACTGTTCATAAACTATATATCCCAGGCTGAAGCATGTGTATCAGCAAAAGCATCATCACTCTGTCATCAAGTCCTATGCTGCTGGGCTGTCACACTTGATACCTTCTAAGGCTACCCTGACTACCAGCAATGGCCCTGGGCCATTCTGCAGTCTCAAAGTGACTTTATTTATAATCTCTTCCCTTAAGATCAGATCATTAGCTTTCTTTTTTTTTTCACTTTAAGAAAACAATTTTTTTATACTTTACATATCATGCCTTTACTCCATTTTAAGTGTACAATTAAATGATTTTCAGTGAATTTACGAAGGTGTACAGTTAATCACATAAATCAGTTTTAGAGGCATTTCTTTCCCCTATTGAGATCCCTCATTCCACTCCCCAACTACTTTTCAAGCATGTCCCACCCCTCCACAGTGCCCACCACGTCGCTCAGACATGGGTTAACCCCCCACCCCCCAATTCCCTAGTGATCACTCCCACCATTTGAGCACCAGAGTGTTATTCGGTCAATATCAGTTTGATGGTGAGTACAAGTGGGGCCCATTCTTCTGGTCTTGTGTCACCTCACTTCGAATAATGGGCTCAAGCTTAATCCAGGATAATATAAGCGGTGCTAGCTCACTGTCATTTCTTAAAATTGAGTAATATTCCACTGTGAACATATGCCAGATTTTAACAATCCACTCATGAATTG